>PVJA010013509.1:0-33586 GCA_004027025.1 Myocastor coypus
TTCTGGGCCATTACGAAAAAAACAAGAAAGTTTGAAAACCGACATTATGGAAACTATATGCCCCAACCTCGCTCGACTCAAACTAGAAATCAATAACAAAAGCATTATGGGAAAATGGACAACACAGTTCTAATTTATCATTGAAAGAGGAAGTCTCAAGAAAAACCAAAAAAGGATGCGAGCTGAATGAAAGTGAAAGTATGGCACATCAAGCTTTGAAGGACATCGTAAACTTGCAGAACCGAGCAATACAGCATTTAAAAGTAAATGTCCTGAATTAATAACCTAAGCTCTCATCTCAAAAACCGAGCGAAATAACCTCAAAGCACATACGAGAAATGTGTTGTTCACTTCTCCATGACTATAATAAAACTCCTGCGATAATCAACTCATAAACCGAAAGTGTTTATTTTGGCTCTGTTTTGGACATTTCAGTCCAAGATCAGGCAGATCGGTTGCTTTTGGACACGTGATGAGGAGGCAACCTAGCCAGGTAGGAGCGCAGAGTGGGGCAGGCTGCTCCGTGCAAAGCACTACGAAAGCAAAGAACGACCGCAGGAGAATGACGTCACGCACGCTCCCTGAAGGTCACATGACCTGGAAACGCACACTGGGCCTCACCTGTTAAAGTCTCCCCCACCTTCCAATAACGCTAAGCCATGGGTATGTCTTTACCACATGGATGTTTGAGGAGACATTTCAGATCCAACTGTCAGTAAAGAAGAAATAATCAACAGGAGCAGAACGCAATCAAAGTGAAAACTTAAAATCAGTAACTGAATTAATGCAACAAGAACTCATTGTTTAAAAAAAATTGATAAAAATGAGGGGCTGGGGAGATAGCTCCGAGGCACAAGTGCCTGCTGGGCAAGTGCAAGGTCGTGAGTTCGAACCCTGGTCCTACAAAAAAAAAAAAAAAAATTGATAAAAGTGGAAAATCTTTAGGAAGATTGACAAAAAGGAAAGATGATACATATTAATAATAAAAAGAATACAGGGACTGAGGAGATAGCTCCATGGCACATGTGCCTGCCTGGCAAGTGTAAGTTCATGAGTTTGAACCCCAGCCCTGCCAAATAATCATCATCATCATCATCATCATCATCATCATCAGGATATTGTTACAGACCTCACAGATATTGAAAGGTTATTATAAGAATACTGCAAAACAAATATACATTTAACTACTTAGTTGAAATGGGTCAATTTCTTGAAAAACAAAAATTACTACACTTCACCCAATACAACCAATATAATCCTGTATCTACTATGAAAATTTAATTTGTAATTCAAAGTCTGAAAAAGAAACATCCAAAAAAGAAAAGAAACATCCAGATAGTTCCACTGGGGGTTCTACTAAACATTTTGAGAAGAATTAGTGCCAACCTCCTATAAAACCTTCCAGAAAATATCAAAACAGGAACTATTCAATTTGTTTGATGAAGCTAGCATTGCATTAATACCAAAGCCCAAGATAGACAGCATTAAAAAAGCAAACTATACACCAATATCCCTCATGAATATTGAGAAATACATCAAAAAACTATACACATTTTAATTAATGAATTATTAGGTACAGGGTCTCACTGTGCAGCGTGGACTCATGGTGATCCTCCTGTCTCATCCTCCCTAGTGCTGGAGGTACAGGTATATGCCACCACGTCCAGTTCCAGTAGGCAGCACAGCATGCCCCAGGTTCTGGGGCTGGCATGGCATGCAAGACAAGGCATTGAACACAGGTCCTTGTGCTTGCCAGGCAAGCTCTCAGGCCACCAAGCCATCTCCCCAGCCCTATGTAAGGAGTATTAACGAAGGTTTGTTCCACAAAAGCAAGACTGATTCAAGTCGCAGTCAATGTTATCTACTACACTGAATTAGTAATAGAGGTTAACTTCCTCCACCTGATAAAAAGACTGTAGAAAACCTGTATCAAACTCACAGTTAATGGTGAAGATTTATACTAATCCACCTTCTCCCTGGCAAGCTCAGTAACAAGGCAAGGATGTCCACCTTTGCTGTTCTTGCCCAACATAATTCTCAAAGTTCTAGTCAATGTAATAATGCAAGAAAAGTAGATGAAAGGCATACATATTCAAAATGAATAAACATAATATTTTAATTCCTAGAATTAATAAGCAAATTGAGTAAGCTTGGAAGACATAGTATAAACATTTTTAAAACAAATTCTATTTCTATGTTAGCAATGAACACATAGATGCCAAAAGGAAAATATACCAATGACAATAGTTAAAATACGTTAAATACCTAGTTATAAATTTAACAAATATGTACAAAATAGTATGCTAACATGGAATATTGATGAAAGAAAAATACCTAAATAAATGAAAAGATATTCTATGATTGTATATCAGAAGTTACATGGTGAAATGTCAATCTCCTCAAATTTATATAAGATTTAGTGTAATTCCTAGCGAATTTCTTTCAAAAAATTTCATAAGTATTAATAAACTACACTAAATTAACTTTCTTAGAACTGTAATGGCTACAATATTCAGAAGAGGAATAATACAAATGACTGATGTTATTAAACTTCTGTTCATACATTTATTTGCCATTTCTGCTTCTTTGCCTGAAAAGCTTCTGTTCATTTCAGATGCTCATTTTTTTATTGACTGTTTACATTGAAGGGTTTGGAGTTTTTCAAATCTTTATATATTCTAGTTATTGGCACTTTGCCTGAGGAACAGCTGTCTGTTTTGTTTTCCATTCTGTGGGTTTTCTCCTCTCTCTGTGGGTGATTTCTGTTGCTACATAAATGCTTTTTAATAAGATGAGATCCCTGTTGTTGATTCTGTGTAATATTTCTGAGGAGATCAGGGTTTTGTTCATAAAGACTTTACCTACCTCTATGTCCTTAAGAGCTTAACCTATTCTAGCTTCCAGCAGATTTAGTGTTTCTGTTTTCATATTTAGATCTTTGGGAAGGAAGAGAAAAAAATGAGAAAAAAGGTAAAATGGAAATAAGGCCTTGTAAGTAAGGAGGAGAAGGGGAATTGAATGGAGGAGAGGGGGTGAGAAAAAAGAGGAATGAAGATATTCCATGTACAGACGTAAATACCCTATGATGAAAGTCATATATGTATATATATATATATATATATATATATGTATATATATATATATATATATATATATATATATTAAAGCTTAATTTTAAAGCTGAAAGGCTTTTTGTATTTTCTTCAAATGGTAAAACCATGTATGACAAGGCTGATGAATTTACTGTTTTATATAGTTGACATTTCACTTCAAAGTGTAAGCTACAATTTCATTTCACGTCAGCACACTACTAATATTACTCTGTTTTTGGTTAGCTTGGATAAAAATCAGTCACGGGTGTCATTTTGAGAATTAGCCTTCATATCTTTGGGATTTTCATAAGCAAATAAATATTTTAACCATAGAAAAGATTTAAATCTTTGATCTATTTTCATCTTCGTTTAGTGTACTGTGAGAGATATGGGTCTAGTTTTAGCTCTCAGGGGCTATCTTTCTTCCAGTGTATATGTTTGGCCCCTTTGTCAAAGATAAGGTGGCTGAGTGTGTTTGGAGTCGTTTACGCTTCTCTGATCTGCGTCAGTGACCCCTCAGCTTTTAGCCAGTCTCATGCTGTCCGTGTAACTCCGTGGCTTTGTCACATAATTTCAAATCAGGGTTGCGATGGTGCCTGTCTTGCCTTTGTTGTCAGCGGTGCTTCCAAGGTCTCTTCTGGTTCCAGATGAATTGCTGGGGTGCTAGACTGGGGCAACCACTGTGGCAATCAATGTGTAGATTCCCCAAAAGACTGAAACTAGGGGCTCCATTTAAACTGGCTTTTCCCCTTCTTGGAATCTTCCTGAAAGAATTAAAAGCACTGTACCACAGCGATGTATGCACACTCGTGTTTATGGCAGCAGTTTGTAATAGCTAAGTCATGGAAATAGCCAAAATGCCCATCTAGCAATGAATGAAGAAAGAACATATATATATATATATATATATATATATATATAGAGAGAGAGAGAGAGAGAGAGAGAGAGTATTACTCAGCTATAAAGAAAGATAAACTTGAGATAGTTCTAGGTAAATGGGTGTACTCTTGAGTGACATAAACTGGACACACATGTGTAAATATCATATTGCTTCTCTGGTGTGAGGAATCAAACATCTAAATAAGACCTAAAATATATAATAGATATCATGAAAAATGTTTAAATGGAACAGGATACTAGGAAGGAGGAGGGGAAAAGGAAAGAAAAGAAAAGAAATGGAAAAAGGACAAAGTGGAAACAAACCTTTTATAAATAATGAGGATCAAGGGACTGGGGAGATAGCTCAGTAGAATAAGCACTTGCCTGGCAAGCGCAGAGTCCTGAGTTCAATTCCCAGTACTACAAAAATACTACTACTACTACTACTACTACTACTAATAATAATAATAATAATAATAATAATAATAATAATAGTAAGAGGGGTTGAAGGGAAGGAAGGGGAATGGGAGAAAAAGAATGAAGATTTATCATGTACAAGTACAAATTCCCTATTATGTATTTAGATTTTTTTTTTTGTACCAGGAATTGAACTCAGGACCTTATGCTTTTCAGGCAGGTGCTTATGCCACTGAGCTATCTCCCCACCAAAATTCCCTATTATGAATGCAACGATTATGTAAATCTAAACATGTATCAATAAACTTAATTAAAGAAAAAAGAAATTGGAGCTAACATGCCCAAAGGTTATTGCTTTTCTTTGCTTAATATATCTTGGGAGAAAAAGTATGTTGCAGGCAAACAAACTTAGATATAAAGTCTTGAATATTTATAGTATGTATCAACAAATTAGGGGATCTGAAAGTCCTTTCGGTAAAAAATAGTGTCAGGGCTGAATGTGGTAGCACATGCCTGTAATCCCAGCGCTTGGGAGGCTGAGGCAACAGGATTGGTGCAAGTTTCAGACTAGCCTAGGCTATAAGAGTGAGCTCAAGACCAGCCTGAACTGCATAGCAAGACTTTATCTTAAAAAGACAAAAAAAAAAAAAAAAACAATGTAGTGTCTAAATTTTGTTTGATTTACTGTTTCCCTGACTTATTTAAGCTGGTGCACTGTTTTAAACTATACATGTTCTAGTGTATTCTTGTTTAGTCTATGCTATCAGTATTACATTGTTTAGCATGGGAATCAGATTCAGAATTTTTAAGGAAACCATAAGACTTCTTTTTTTTTTTTTTTTTTTTTTTTTTTTTTTTTTTTTTTTTTTTTTTTTTTTTTTTTTTTTTTTTTTTTTTTTTTTTTTTTTTTTTTTTTTTTTTTTTTTTTTTTTTTTTTTTTTTTTTTTTTTTTTTTTTTTTTTTTTTTTTTTTTTTTTTTTCCAGTTTGAAAGCAGATACTTTATGAACTGACCAAATCATAAAAACACCCTGGTAAATACCTTAGTTCATCCTGCTGATCTGGTCTTCCCTGTTTCCAGCATCTCCACCTTCCACAAAACGGATGGTCTTCTTCTTCATTCCACCTCGTGGAGATGATAACTTGAACGCCTCTTTGAAGCATTTTCCAGCAGTATAGGTCTCATGGATCAGATCCTCCATGCAGTTGATGCCACATTTACCAACTGATTGAGCAATCAATGAATTACTGTCAAGGCAATTCTCTTACTGATTGTGCCACAGCCACGCTTGTGTATTAGTTCATTCACTAACTCCAGGTTTGGGGACCCCCACACAAAGTAGGGCTCTACAATTCTCAGCATGTTAAGTGAAGCCTTGTTGAGCATAGCAAAGGTGCCATTGAAGATCTGGCAAAGGCGAAGAAGCCGCAACACCTTGAGGACCTTTGGGCTCACGCTGTTGATACCCCTGATCCGGATGACAAATACCAGTTTGGGCTCTGCAGGGACATAGAAGTCGCCAGCTTTTCTTGCCATCCTAGCCACTCGGATCTCAGTTCTGTACATCTGTCTGGACTTCTTGTGATAGTGCCTGGCTTGTTCATAGATGAGCTTCCTCCTCGCCTTGTGCAGTGTCTTCTGGGCAGACTTCTTTCTCAGACGCTTTATCTTCACCTATGTGAAATGGCTTCTCTGTTTCTTAAGGGTTTCTGGCACAACAGAAAGCTTTTTCTTCTCTTCTGCATCCTCCATGGTTCCAGCTGGAAAAGAGGAACAAAGCCATAAGACTTCTTAGCATAAGGAAAATTCTCAGAACATGTAAGAAGAGCAGAAAATGGGTGAGAAGACTCAGAATATCTAGTGGGGGGCAACAGTGAGAGACTCATGAGTCTAGAGTTCAAGTCTACATACGCCCAGTGCCCAAACTGCTCAGGTCATCACACCCGTTGGATCAGATGATAGGTATGGAATGTCAGCCATATTAAAATTGTTTTTTTCCATTTGATCCAGCTACTGCCCACTTGCATATCTTCCAAAAAGAGTCAAAAATATCACTTCACATGTCATGTAGTGGTACATATCTGTAGTCTCAGCACTCAGGAAGCTAATACCAAACACGGCTATGTTGTCAAAGCCAGCCTGGGATACACAAAGAATTTAAGCCCAGGCTGAATTACAGAGTGATGTTCAAACTAGCATTTAAGGTGAGTTTAATCAGTGAGAATTATATGCTTTCTACTGTACTAGATCCAGAAGAAAGAGAGAGAGAGAGAGAAAGAGACAGAGACAGAGACAGAGAGAGAGACAGAGACAGAGAGAGAGACAGAGACAGAGAGACAGAGAGACTGAGAGACAGACACAGACACAGACACAGAGACAGAGAGAGAAAGAAAGGAAGGAAGGAAAGAAAGAAAGAAAGAAAGAAAGAAAGAAAGGAAGAAAGAAAGGAAGAAAGAAAGAAAGAAAGAAAGAAAGGAAGAAAGAAAGGAAGAAAGAAAGAAAGAAAGAAAGAAAGAAAGAAAGAAAGAGAGAGAGAAAAGGAGTTGATCGGCCTTTTCAGTTTGCTCTAAGAAGTTTACTGCATGGGTCAGAGCACAGCGCTGCCATTTCTGCAGCACTCAACCGGATCTCATAAGGTAAGAGATCTTTGATCAGGAAAATGTGACATAAGTAAAAAATGACTTCAGATCATGGATCAAACTTGAATAAAATGGATATAATTTAAATATGTAGGAAAGCTATTTATAAGCCATTTGTCTCCCACTCTTGCGCCTGGATTTTGGAGCCTGTTTTCAGGGTAGCGTTTAGAAACAAGACTTGCTAAAAGTGCTCTGTAAACCCGGACTTGTACGCTGAATGCTGAGCCCCATATCTCTGGTGGTGAGAGACCTAAACAATGTCTTGCACTGACTTCTCCAGCCGTTACTGTTTCTCGGTCCTTAAACATCTTCATGGGTGGTGGAGATGGGAAGGATGGGAGTGAACTTTGATTCCTCAAGATTGTGTCTTCTGAGTCCCTGGTGTGTCCTGCATTTGTCAAGTTATACAGGAAATTTTCCTGCCATACTGCACGACCTCTCATGTCTCAGAAATAGAAAAAGGCTAATGAGATATTTGATAACACAAAAAATAATAAAACTAAGTAAAATGTAAACAAATAAGAAAGCTGTCAAGGATAAAGAGGAACAATACATGGTGAGGTATGGATTATTACATAAAAATACCAATTAGACACTAAAAGTGAAATATCAAAATTTTGATGCAAAATCCAATAGAGTGCCAGAAGAAATTGACAAGTCCACTATTTTCATTTAAGATTTAAATGACTCTCTACCAAATGGGCAGACCTAGAAGATCAGAAGCCAGTAAAGGCAGTGTGGAATTCAATAGTCAGTTGGATCTAATCAACTTCCCTGGACCAGGTCACCTAGCAGCCACAAAACACATATTTTCCTTAAGTTCATATGGAGCATCCACCAAGGCAAATCATGCTCTGGGCTCAAAGGAACCTTAACAAATTTTAAAGAATGAAATTCACAAAAATGTATGCTTTCAGGCCAAAATTAAATTAAAGAAATCCGTACAGAAAGGTAGCTGGAAAATTGCAAAATATTTAGACATTAAACAACACAGTTCTTTCGATCCCAGGGCCTGCCATGCCAGCCCTGCCCCGGGTGTGCTGACACTGGGCATGCTGGCACATGCCTGTAAGCCCAGCTCTTGGGAGGCTGGAAACAGCTGGATCACTACGAGTCCGAGCTAATAGTCAGACTCTGATCACCCTGTAGATCCTTCCCTAAGATGCAAAATAAAAATAAACAACACACTTGTAAATAACACAGAGGTTAAAGAAAAAATTCTGAGAAATTTTGAAAACATTTACAATAAATTAAAATGAAAGCACCACTTACCAAAAGTTATGGAATGTGGTAAAAATGGTGCTTAGGTGGACATCTATAGTATTTAATGCATACACTAAGAAAGAAAGCATGTAAAATCAATAATCCAAGCTTACATATTTGGAAACTAGAAAACAGGAGCAAATGAAATCCAAACCAAGCAAAAGAAATAATAAAAATAAGCCCGAATTCATGAAATTGAAAATAAAATCAGCAGAGAAAAAAATCAAAAAGCCAAAAGTTAATTCTGTGAAAATATCAGTGAAGTCAATAATCCTCTAGCCAGGCCAACTACAGAAAAAGAGAGGGATGGCATAACGTATTAATACTAGAGATGAAGAAAAGGACAGCCCTACAGATTGCTTGAATATTAGAAGTAGAATAAGGAATACTGGGAGCAACCTTAGGCCCACAAATTTCCAAGATAAAATTAACCACTTCCTTAAAACATAAACTCTGCCAAAGCTTAAGCAAGAAGAAATGTATGCATGACTTTAATCAACATATATCTGTTAAAGAAATCGAATGAATTAGCAACCTTCCAAGACAAACCATTCTAGGTCCACCTGAGCTCACTGTTAAATTCTATCAAACATTTAAGAAATTACAAGAATTCTTGACCATCTCTTCCAGAAGATAGAAACAGGAAGAACAGCTCCTAATTCATTGTATAAAGCCAGACTTATCCTGATGCCCAAACCAGACAAACATTGAAAGAAAATTACAGTCAGTGTCTCATAAACACACATTGAAAATTTTTCAACAGGGCTGGGGAGATAGCTCAGCAACTTAAGCTCCTGCCTGGCAATTGCAAGGTCCTGGGTTCAAAGTTATCAAGAAAATATTAGCACATCCAAATCAACAACGTATAAAAAGGACTATAGGGGCTGAAGAGATAGCTCAGTAATCTAAGCATCTTGCCTCACAAGCACGAGGACCCAGATTTGATCCCCAGTACCGCACGTTGGGCCAGCCCTGAATCCCCAGACACACCAAGCCAGGCACTGAAACTGGGCACAGTAGCACATGCCTGTAGTCCCAGTGCTGGGGAAGCTGAGAGGGGAGGATCACTATGAGTCTGATCTGCATAGCAAGACTCTCTACCAAATAAACAAAAGATTTTTAAAAGAGGATTATACAGGATGACCAACTGAGGTTCACCGGAAGTGCACCAAGGTGGGTCAAACCTTTTTTAGCCATGGTTTGCTGAGTCCATGAAGAAGGTGTGGTTGTTAGTTAAGAATAAATATAATTCGATTTTCAGTTGCCTTATAAAGCTGTGAAATCAACCTTTCATGTGAGGCAACAGGTCAGGTGATTATGATTGCAATAACTTCTATCAAAGTATAAAAAAACATTCTTCCTCTCCCTTTATTGATTTTATCCCTGTAAAATGAGAATAACAGTGAAAATAAAGATCCCCATCTTTCTATTCTTCAAAAATCAGCCTCAGTGCCCGCCATCTGCATAAAATCCATCCTCAGTCTTCATTTCCAAATACTATAACTTCTTTCAGTTCCAGTGAGCTTTATTTAAGCCACTCCCCCGCTTCTTATCTTGTGTTATAATTAGATGAACATGACTGATATTCCCCAGTCAACTGCAAATTTTCCAAAGATAAACATTTGTTTTATCTTTATTGGTGCAAATAGCATCTAGGGTGATACAAATAAAGTGGGAAGTGAGTACACCACTGAAAGAATAAATCGAGAACATGGTGAGACAAGAGTCCAGAAAGCCATTTTAAATGCGTAAGTTGGGACAGAGGAGATAGCTCATTAGAATAAGTGCTTGCCTGGCAAGTGCAAGGGCCTGCATTCAATCCCCGGTTCCATAAAAAAATAATAATAATAATAAATAAATATAAATAAATAAATAATGGCATAAGTCATAAATTATAGGGCCCAAATGCTCTGCATCCATGTAAGGTCTTCTTACTCCTAATATTTGCTGATCATATGGTCTCAGCCTAGTACTTTAACCCCTTTCGATTTCTTGCAAGTGGGTGTAGGAACAGAGGTCAAAACAAAGTGCACTTGTATTGTTTGTTTTGGGTCTCATTGCTACCACTCCTAATTTAATGAAATGAAAAGGAAGCATGGGTACAATAAAACCTTTGTGACGTGGTTTGGTAAAGATAAGAAGGACAAATTGGAAGTTCTGTGAAAGAAATGTAGTCAACTGAAACGATAGGTGAAGTTGTCACTGTAACTGGTCCTAAATTTGTGCTAAGCTTCCTGAGAGCCACAGCAAAAGGCAAACACAATGATGGTCATTAAAAAAGAAAAAGAAGTAATTCTAGGCTTCAGAAAAGAGAACCCTTTCCTGGAGACACCTTGTACTGGAAATGATGTTGTCATTCTTTTAAAGCCTAGCGAGTAAGGCTGTGGGCAGTGTCCTGCCTGTCCTGTTTATTAATCAGCCATTCTTCTGAAGAGCACCTCATCTGCAGAGCCCCACTTTTGACAGAAGACTGGAGAGGATCTGCGGAGAGTCAGCGTCAGCCTCCCCAACCCGAAGCAGCTGCAGAAAGCGGCTGTCACATCATCACTCAGCTCCGCCTGACTGGATGGAGGGAAGACCATCCTAAAATAACCAGACTCAGTACAATTTGAGGTGGGACTCTTCTCTCTGGCAATAATTTGCCATTAGATTAAACTCTTTAATAAAACAAATCATGGCTCTTGAGTGTAAAAATAAACCACCCTAATAAACCATATAACGGCATTGGTCTCCTGTTTACTGTGGCAGGAGGAATTGTCAAATTCATCACAAAAGTCATAAAAGTAGGAGCCAGAGTTGATACAGCGGGCAGAGGGGCACTTCTAGGGAACCCAGCAGCTCAAAATCAAGGCTGCTGGACTTCTGTTATTCAAGTCTGTTATTCTCTTTGACAATAAGTTCTTGAAGAACTTATCAGGCAATATTCTTTTTTTCATTTTTTATTATTACTTTTAATAAGAAATAACTGTATAACAATGTGATAATTTCAAAACACATTAGTAGTACATTTTAATATTTGATACAATACATATTGCTGTCCTCCTACTAGTTATACAGTGCCCAGGGTATAGGTGCTATAATTTTTCAAATCATTATTGGTACAACCAAATTTCTTCTCATTGAACTAACTAAGAGAAAGCAGCTACATACATAATCCAATGTCCAATAATCACAGTCGGTTATTGGTAAAACTGGCAGTGGTAGAAGCTGTTGATGTAAGCCTTTTACAGCTCAGCATTCTAATCCAGCTTTCTGTTTAATGCCTTGTGGTTAAACTTTTCTACTGGGTGGTTAAGGGCAAGTTTAAGCAAGACCTGTATAGCAAAACATGTAACTTTTGTATTTCCCAAGGTCAGTCAAATCTCCTCAGGATTTACTTTGGAACCATGTACAGTGCTTTGTAGAACTTTTGTCAGTGTCAGCCATCTGGATGGGTCACAGCCATTGTTTGACCAGTTTGCTCTCTGTGAAAGGCCAAGAGAATGTTTTCTCTCTAGGTGACTCTCCTTTGGCACACTGTATATGTTCAATCCCTTTCACCTGTAGCCCCATAATCTCCTTCAACAGAAAATTTGGTAAACCACTGAGTTACAGGCTGCTATAGCACAGATTCTCTTCTGTCTTGAGTCCTCACTGACCTTGAAGGGCTAGGGCCAAAATATTCGCCATCCTTGTAGCCCTTCTTTTTCTCTAATTTTTGATCTGTAAACTTACATTGTTAACCCTCTAGAAGAAAAGCTTAGTGATACTATTACTCTATAAACTAGGTACTTGCGCTTAACATCACTCACTGTCTTTCTGAGTATGAAACATCTTCGACTTAACTTGTATAATAGTGGTTTGAGCCCCAGAGTGCACTGTCCAGGGGCCACCGACCCCTCCTTGCTGCCATGATTCACCAGCTCTGTGAGGCCCCAGGAGATTTCCAAGCTCACATGTAGGCCTTCTCCTCCTCAGGTCCCAGCTCAGGCTACCCAGTGACCCAGTAGACTCTGAATGCTCCTAGAAGCATCTGACACAATGAGCCAATTGTCCCCAGCTCCATCGCTGGGGTGGGTCCCTCGAGGCTGCAACAAAAAAACCCTGACCCTCAGTATTGTGGGGTCAGGGTGGAGAGAGGCTCTGGGGCCTCCCTGGAGGGAGAGAGGAAGGACAGGGACCAAGGGGCTTGGGGTGGGCAGAGGGAGAAGGAAGAACAGCAAGGGGCAGAGGAGAGGTGACATCCCAAGGCAGTTAGCTTGGCACTGGGGGTAAATTCACTGCAGAATGGCAAGGGCAGCCCAACCAGGAGAGCCCCGGATGGAGGCAAGGTCGTGACCCACGCATGAAGGGAGCCATAAAAGCAGGTCACCCCAGGGCAGCCTCCCCTCCCCAGACCAGCAGGGCCCCGAGTTAAAGTGTACCCAAGAAGGGGACATTCCTACCAAAACCAGAGGTAAAAAAGCTAAGAAGAAAAGTCAGTGCGACCCCTGGACTCTGTACGTCCTTCTGCCCAAGCAGCAGCCAGCATTTCTCTTTCTCTCCCTCTGAAGGAAGCTGAAAAAGAACATTCTTTGATTTTTCTAAAACAAACACTGCGCTGAGTGGAGAGATAAGCCAGCCTTGCTCTGGCTCAGGTTCTCCAGGCAAGGGAAGTCACACTTCATATTTCCAGCATGAAAGTCCAAGAAGGGCTGGGCCTCTTGCGTGGCAGGGAGCACCCTGATCTTCCAGCCCCAGCTCTCCATTCCAGGGAGAGTCCTGCCTGGCGGGAAGGTGCGCTGCGGGCAGGGGCCTTCTCCGTTGCAGCACTGCGCGCCTGCGCCAGCCAGGCCTACATGTGGAGAGCCAAGAAGATCGACAGGGGAAGAGACACATCCCCACGGACAGAGGGCTGAATCCACACGGCTGATGCAGAGCCTTGGAAGTGTGACCTTGACAGAGGGACATTTTCCACCAGCAGTGTGCCCAAGCACCAAGAGATGCGGGAGTCAAGAAGGAAGGCAGTGTTAGGGGCAGGGAAGGACAGAGCCCTTGAGCTCCTGGCTGCTCCTGCTACGCAGTGTTCCCGGGCGCAATCAGACCAGCCAGGCACCCAGTGCTTTACACACTTTCCCTGGTTATCTCACTCAATCTCCTCAGCAAACCTATGGGCAGGTACAGCCATTAGCTCTGCTTGCTGATAAGGAAGCCCAGGGCAGGGAGGAACGGGATTCTCCCAAGGTCGTGCCGAGTGTACAAGCGGCAGCCAGAGCCACAGCTCAGACCTTGCTGCGGCCCTCTGCCCACAGCTGCCTGGCACCTGCAGCTGGCATGCACTGCCCTCCAGGAGCACCAACTCCCTCCCTCTGGGCCTCACCTGAGCTCCCCAGGTATCGTTTCCATGGACAACTGAAGTCCTGCCTCCAGCTCATGCTCACGAAACCCTCTGCCATCCCACCCCTGAGACCTCTTCTTCTAACCCTTCCACCAACTCCACCGTCTCTAAGCACTAAGCTTAGGAGTACAGCCAGCTGTGGCATAAGAGCAGCTCAGTCAGTACAGACCACGTCTACTCCAGTGACCCCATAAGTCTACAGTGAGGGGGACATCATGGCGTCCTGCTGTCCCAGTACAACGCGTCAGTCATGAGAGGGCGGTGACGTTCAGAGGCCAGCCTACTATGCTCCACGTCCCTCAGATACCCGCCGGCACACACAGTTATGCATAGCGCAAGCTGTTGAGACGATAACAAAAGGACTAGGTCACCGGCCTCTGTAATTGTGCTATACTTTTTAATCATTGTTTTAGAGTGTGCTCTTTCAACTTACTAAGAAGCAGTTTACTGTCACACAGTGCTGTGCTGCCCCGTCAGCAGCCTCCTGCAGATGTTTCGCTACGCCTGTCCACTGCGTAATCTCTTCCTGTGCTTGAGTTACACTGGTGTTTCTGCTCCTTGTGGTGCTACAAACACTGTCTGCTTCTGTGTACGGGCATGCCACGATGTTTGCCCAATGGTGCAGAATGTGTGCCTTGCAGGACACAGGGAAGGCTCGGTCTCCAGCAGCACACAGGGCCTGGCGGAGCCCAGGGAGCCGGGTGTGATTGCGATGGATGAGCTCTGACAGGAAGGTGGAGAACCTGAGCAGGCTCATGCTATCGAGAGGCAACGCTTCACGGACAGAACGTCACTGTGGCTACTGACAAGTAACAGTCACAGGGCAGCTGAGGCTCCAGAGAAACAGCGTTGCAAGGCACAGGAGTAAGGGATGGGAGTCTGCAAGCTTTCAGAAGTAATCTCAGATCAAGACAAGGACCTAAGCCAGGCGTGGTGGCGCACGCCTGTAATCCCAGAACTTGGGAGGCTGAAGCAGGAGGATCAGTGCAAGTTCGAGACCAGCCTGGGCTACAAAAGTGAGTTCAAGGCCAGCCTGAACTGCATAGCGAGACCCTGTCTCTAAAAGATAAAAAGAAAAAAAAAAAAGACAAGGACCTAAAAGCTCCAACTTGTCTCAGTGGGGAGCCTGTGCTTAAAGCAGTGCTTGGTCATTAAACGTGAGTAACAGAGAGAAAATCGGACAGAACGGACAAATACTGGAGAAAATTGGACACCAGTGGCGTTGTTAGCAAATGACATGCTAGTCATCATGTCACAGGCACTGCCTTCCCTCTATACTATGGGTTCTCTATCCAGCCATTCAACCAAACATAGATCAAATCAAACAGCCAAGAAAGAAAAAAAAATCGGAGAAGAATATTTGCACCTGTACTAAGTTTGTCCTGGCTCCTTTTGTCTGTACAAATCTAGTATAGGTGACTTAAAGTGTACAAGAGATTTGCAAAGGTTATATATGAATGCCTACATTTTATACAAAGGACCTGAGTGATTTTGGTATCTACAGGGGGCCCGGGAACTGATCTCAGAAACTGAGTGATCCCTGCACTTACCTCCGCTTCAGAGAAGTCTGGAATGAGCCAGGCGCAGTAGGACCGAATAACACTTCCCCTAGGGAATTTTTCCTGAATCTACTTTGTTAGCTGCCTTCCAAGTGTACCTTGCAAGTATGTTTCACCACAAAAAAAAAAGAGGAGTAATAACAACAATTGTTGCATACATTGAATGCTTACTAAGTTTTTCTTTAAAAAAGAGAGAATAAAAAGTTTTTAAAAACACATTAGAAATGATATCGCATTTCACTAAATAAATAACAGGAATCCAACTATGGCTGTTATATTGCATCATGTTGTCCTCACATTAGTTATTTAGATTGCCAAGCATGAAAAATTGGTCAAAACAGTTACAAGAAATTTAAAAAGAGACAAAAAACTGGAAGCACTAACTGCTTCTTTCAATAGACAGGCAGGAACCAGCAGTATGATTACCCAAACTGTCCTGCATATGCACAGAAATACGCTTCCCTTTCTTCTTCCTTTCTTTCGGTCTTTCCTTCTTTCTTTTTTTCTTTCTTTCTTTCTTCCTTTGTTTCTTTCATCTTTTTCCTCTTCCCAGTTGCTGCTTCCTCGCAAAGGTTTCTTTCCCCTCCACAGTACATACTTACACAACCCATCCACTGAGGAATGGATAAAAACGATGTGTATTTTTACACAGTGCAGTATTATTCAGCTATAAAAAAAATATAAACTCAAGGGTTTTTATAGGTAAATGGGTGCAACTAGAGACCATCCTCATAAGTAGCATAAATTACACCTGCATATATAAACATTGCATTCTCTTGCTAGCATAAGAACCAGAAAAAGTAATTCAGATTTTTCTAAGTGCTTTACAGCTGTTTTTTAATTAAGTGGCAGTAATACCACTTTGAGTTCAGGTTGTTTTATAGATGCAGGTACAGCTTCACCTTAAGAGGCTTGCAGGCTGGCTTACCAACAGGTCTAACTACTTTAATTCCTGTACAGATTGTAGCACTGTATCTTTCTTACATTTCTTCAATAAACTGAACAGAATTTCACTGATGACACTCCAGTCTTCAGGATCCCATGCCTCTTTGACCCAACATTGCAAATCAGAGCTTCATTCCTTTATTACTTTAGTAATAAAGATAACTGAACTTCATTACTAGGTGTGGTGCACTGTGCCCAATGCGTCCACGGACATGTCACTTCTCCAGCCACAGGTGTGGCACACAGGCTTAGAGAAGCTGTTACCAAAGGCGTGCGTGTACATATGGGATGGGAGCAGGGGCCCGGCAGGATGGTTCAGTGGTCTAAAGCGCCTGCTTAGGAAAGCTTAGGCAGCTGCAGGGACCACAGTTCAATCCCCAGCACCACATGCTGCACCAGCCCTGCCCTCAGGGCAGGCTGAGCTGGCCATAAAAATAAATAAACAAACAAAAGTTCTGAAACAAGAAAAAAATAAACTAAAAATAAAACATATGGGATGGGAGCAAAAACTATGTGAGCATTTAAGTTTTTAAATTTATTACAGTAAAGTATACATTGTTGGACCACCTAGATAGCTCATCAGACTAAAGCACCTGCTTACGCAGAATGCAGCGGCCAGGGTTTGATCCCAGGAGTGCACTGCCAGTCCTGCCCCTGGGGCGCACTGAAATGGCTAACAGATTGGCATTCGCCTGTAATCCCAGCACTTAGGAGGCTGAAAACAGGAGTATCACTATAAATCCAATCTATGTAGTGAGACCCTGTAGACCCTGCCAACCCTGGATTAAAAACATAAAAAAGATACATCACTATTAATCACCCTGAAAATATTCCAGCTCATTTTCAGCACACTTATGCCATCACGTTTGCCTCTGTCTGGGGCAGTTCTAGAGGTCTTTTGCACCTCCACTTCTGCTCCCAGGGTGCCTCCGCACCGCGCACCCACTCACCGTATTTCCATTTCCAGTCACTCTTACTTTCGCAGAGAGCCAGAAGCAGCACCCGGCTGGGCGGGCCAGTTTGCGTGAGTGAGGTGGTACGCAAGGTAGTGAGCGCCGGCTCCGCACCAGACGCACCATACAGCAGCCTTCCCCGCATCTTTACCACAGCGTACAGACACATACACACAACAAAAACATCTTCCACGACTTCTCCCCCAAGTGGAAAGAATGGTGGCTCTGACTAGGGGCGGTAATGGTCAGCGACATGAATCAGACCTGCACGCACAGACATCGCGTTGTCTCCCTGCTGTGAAAGCCTGCAAGAGGAAATCCAATCTGAAAGGTACAATAGCTACTGTGGGAAGGGACGAGCCTGTTCAGAGGTGTAGGAAGCCACGGAAACTGGAAAACCAGTCAAGGGTGTGTAGGCGGGGCCAGGCCTCGGTGCTTAAGGCAGACAAGCTACTTCCGTCCTGAGATAAGCATCCCGACTCATTAATGTCGGCTACTAGTCACTAGGCAACCTTGCGTCCTGTGCTACTAACTTTGCAAAGGTATAAAGATAGGTTTCGTTATGCTGATGCGTGAGTCCTGCCCATCAGGCAAACCAGGGACCCCGTCGCCCAGCTTTTGTCTCCCTGTCTTTCTCGGTCCTGTCACTATGTCTCCCCAGGTAGGACCGGATGCAGTAAGACCAGGGGATCCCTACATTTGGCACCCGAACAGCATGCCGGGTATGAGATAAGTGTGGGTGGAGGTATCGCTTCCAAATAGCACCCATAAGGGAGGGAAGTGAATTGTCTGGAGCCAGCAGGGGTCCACACCCGTGTGCATTGGCGCTGGCGCACTAGGTACAGAGCTAGTACTGGGGATGGAGGCTCACTAAGGTCAGGAGTGGGCTCACTAAGGCCAGAGAGATAAAGAAGCATGAAGAGAGAAAGATGCTTGATGGAAGCCCAACAGGGCAGTGTTCAATTGAGTTAAAAATGGGAAAAACAGTTTGAAGAACCACAGATGTTGATAGATACCTATAGATGTATATAAAATGTTTGTTGGGCAGCTTGCTGGATAGCTCCATTGTTTAAGCACCTGTGTGGGCAAACTCAGTCAGGATCAGAGGACCAGGGTTCGATCTCCAGTTCCACATGGCATACCAGACTCACCCTTAAGGCAGCCTGAGCCAAAAAAAATAAAAAATAAAAAAATCCTTCTCAACTTAAAAAAAAAAAAAAAAAATGTTTGTTGATTTTTTTGGTTTCTGTATTTGATGGGTTCTGGCCCTAGTACAAATTGCTAAATCACCATGGTGGTCCTCTACTATGGCTGAAGTCCTTAAAACAACAGCCCATCTTCCCTGAGACCAACCCCTCCTTCTTCTCCAACTCAGCCCAAGGTATGATTTCACCCTTTCCACCCTCTCCGGGAAGACTCCCAACCAGCTCCTCAGGTATAACTAAACATCCCCTTCAAATTCTACCCCTGGCAAAAGTCCAGAAAAGCCTCAGCCTCCCTTTGTTCCAATCCAGAGAATTCCTTATCTTCCCCAAATTTTCTGGGTCCTCCAAGGGAAAGTCCCTTTCCCTTTTTCCTTCTGCCTGTTTCTCTGATGTGAACCTAAAAGGCACCTAAAAACTCTATCAGTATTTGTGCTACTTTCTAAGACCACCATAAAGAACTTGGCATAGAGTACTGTTTTAAAATCAAATCCCAAATGGGACAAGGAGGGAGAGTAAAGGTCAGAAGATAGAGTTTAAACCCTCTAGATTTGCTCAATTAGATGAAAAAGGAAAAAGCTCTTCTAAATCACCAGCTGTTGGTTCCAAGCAGCAAAGGGCTGCTGGGTGGAGGGGCACAAACTAGGCCATAGGAGGGCCCCATGCTTTTAGGCAAACCCAGCTGGGATTCCCCTGTGGTCTCTTTGCCCCATCCAGCCACAAAGGTTGGTGTGTACCGCCAACTACAGTCCTGGGCACCACGTGCTATGTAGGGGGATCATAGCATGGTACACTGTGGCCTTGGCACTGGCTACGCACATTGGTGGCACCACAAATTTGTTAGACTCAAGATAGTGTCTATGGTTAAAATCTGGGCAAAAACTAAACACTTGATGGGTTTGAAGGAGCCATATGCTCGCTGCATTCTTGGCCATGGCAGCTCAGGGAAATTTCACTGAGTCAAAGATAGACCCTTCAGCCTCAAGGGAAGTACAGCCATGTTCTTTATCTCCCTCACAAAAAAGCCAAATGGGTGGGGGAGTCCATGGAGGTGTTTTTTGCTGCTTCTGAAGTTCTAGTCCCTAGTAAACCAGGACAAGTTGTAGGTTTTCATGAATCCTTAAGTTGTTTTTGCTTTATTTCTTTTTGTTTTGGTTTGTCTTTTTGAGATGAGGTCTCACTATGCAGGTCAGGCTGGCCTTGAGCTCCCTTTTGTAGTCTCGAACTCACACCAACTCAGTATATGTTCACTGGTGTTCTTTGGCAGTCTCAGGGTCCCTTACAATGGTTACACATGTCATACTGCACATAACACTGTTACTCCCTCAGATGCTATTCAACAAATTTCTGCATCTCATGCTACTTTTCACCAAAGTGCTTCTGCATCATACAAACTGTCTGTCTTAGCTACTTTTCTCTCGTTGCTGGGACAAATACTTGACACCCAAAATGAAGGAAGGAAAGGTTTGTTTAGCTCACAGTTACCGGAGGTTTCAGTCCATATTCGGCCGGCCGCAAGGCTGAGGGGCACATGGCAGAGAGCAGCAGTTCACGGCGACGGAACAGCAACAGTGGAGACAGAGGCAACGGAATAACTAGGGAAGCAGAAAACAGCAGCGTGAGTCTGTCTCTCCTTACATCATATTCAGGCTCTCCGCCTCAGCCTATCCACCTTAGGCCACACCCATAATCTCAGAAGTACTCAGACCCCATACTCCCATCAGTACTAAAACACATAATCCCAGGGATCATGAGGCAAGTCTCAAACTCTAGAAGTCCCTGCTCCATGATTGCATGAGGTTTTGGGGGGACAATTAGACATAAACCATAACACTGTCTTTTGGGGGTTTTTTGTTTGTTTGTTTCTTTGTTTTAGTGGAACCAGGGATCGAACTCAGGACCTTGCACTTGCCAGGCAGGTACTTGTGTCCCTGAGCTATCTCCACAACCCCTAAACTGTCTTATTTGACTAAAGCACAGGCCTAGGAAATTGTTAAACAATGTTCTTCATGTATAAAACACTATTAACTTTTTAAATTCTACAAAAGATGGAAGCACAGCAGCAGAAAGACAATTCCATCAAATGCGTACAAAAAGACCAGGAAAGGTTCTTTGAGAGATCTCCATACTGGACAGTGGAAGGGACCCACTCCACTACTAACCTGGGAGAGAGGGTATGCTTGTGTTTTTCCAGAGAATACTGAACAACCTATCTGAGTACCAGAGCATGCTGTCAGACTATACTACAAAGCCAGAGCTGGAGAAGTTCAAAACAAGGAGGAGACCAGATCCAACCTGGGGTCTAATGAAGGAACTGACAAAATGAAGATCTAAGGTCTAAATAGATGGCAAAATATATGAGGATAACTGAGCTAAATTGTACTAGCATTAAGACAAAAAATACAAAGTATGCATATTAATTAGAAGTAAAACATTTTATTCTTCTATACCCTGTACTCTCTATAACTTTTATGAGGACAACAATATGCAGTGTGTCAACTATTACGAATATACTATTAACATGTTTTGAAACTCTCATATTGTTCTCTTATTAAAAGTAATAAAAAATATGAATTTAACAAAAAGAAAAAAGAGATGATCTTGGATCCTTTCATGTAACTTTATCTAAGACAAATGAGGTAGGAATACGAGCCTAATAAGCTATGCCACTTACTTGAGATATGATATATATGTCAGCTAATGCAGAAACGTAAGGAAACTTTTTACCTTTGAAATTTGGAATTGTGACTTATGCACACTTCATAATAAACAGGGTTTTAGAAATATATATAAAAAAAGATTTTATTCCTCCCAAAATTTTCTGACAAGAGGTCTCTGCTTATCAACTAACAACAAAAATATGACTAGTCTATTTATAATTATAAGTTTCAAAAAAAAAAGTTTCAATAGAGTTACTATAAGTTAATCTGGCCAGAAATATACAGTTGAGTGCACTCATAATTTTGTGAAGATGGTTATTTGTGTGTATGGTATGTTTGTCAATGTGTGTATCATTCTGTGTACAGCTGTTCCGTTTTTGTTTTAATTTGTTCATCATTTGTTCATAATACTATATGGGGTATAGGCTTAAAAGCATGCTTTTTTCTAAGTTACCGTCTGGCCTAAGTGATATCAAAATCAGTTTATACAGTTTATCGAGAAGTTTAAATTAATTAAATAAAAATTCCTTAGCATGGAGAGAGATTATTCAGCGAGGAATCCAATCGATGAATAAGAAGTGTGGGCAACCTTTTTGTTCACTAAGGAGGAGCTCTCAGTAGTCTCTCTAGCCTCTTAGGAGACACTGTCAATAAATTGGTCATTGGGTTAAAGATAAAAGTCTTTCAGAAAAATTATGATTGGATTTCTCTTAAAAATGGTTTTGGTATTCAACTAACTTAAGAAACAAAGGCTTGCACCTGTGAATGATAACTCATCATTGTCAGTCTCTCAGTGTCCTAAGTATATCAATGATTCCAAATCTATAGGTCTTCTAAAATGCTTATTATGATAAGATTTTCTTTCAAATTAAAAAAATGGGGGTGGTGAGAGAAAGAAAAAGTCTTGTGATGTACTAGTTAAGGATAATTAGGTAAAAAAATCTTATGTATTAAATAGAAAAAATTGGTTACAAAGAATTATATTATGTGAAAACAATGTCCTGTTATAATGTTGTATATGGCTTGATTTCTAAATCTGTCTGAAAATGTGTAATTGTTTTTCAGCATTCTATAGGGATTTAAATATTAGACTATGGGGCTGGGGAGATAGCTCCATGGCACAAGTACCTGCCAGGCAAGTGCAAGGTCATGAGTTCAAAACCCAGTCCTGAAAAAAAAAAAAAAGTAAATAAATAAATAAATAAATATTAGACTATCCATGGCTGTTGGAAAAGAACAGTTCTGTTTTATGTCTAAGGTGTTTGATATTCAGATAGGTAGTAATCTTAAGCTTGATTGCCTCTGTAATAAATGTCATTAAGCTTCTCTCCTGGATGTTTAGCAACTAAAGTTTGCAGACCAAAAATTAGACAGAAAGATGGGCTAAAAGAACAGCCAGTAACCCTGGCCCTAGCCCTTCAAGATCAGTGAGGACTCAGGACATAAAAGAACCTCTGCTGTGGCATCCTGTAATTCAGTTGTGTCCCAAGTTTTCTGATAAAGAAGATTATGGAGCCACAGAGGAAAGTGATCAATGATGTATAATGCGCCTAAGGAGAGTCACCTAGAGAGGAAAATATCTCTCCAGCTCTCAGAGCAAATTGGTCAAGCAGTGACTATGACTCATCCAGATGGCTGACACTAACTGAAGATGTAAGAGGTGCTGCACATGGTTCCAAGCAAAGCCTGAGGAGATTTAGCTGAGCTTATCAGATAGCAAAAGTTACAACTGCAGTTACACAGATCTTCCTTAACTTGATCTTAAGCATCCAGCAGAAAAGTGTAACCACAAGGCATGAAAAGTAATGCCATGTTAATATGCTACGCTGTGAAAGGCTCAAGTCAACAACTTCTGGCAATTACCAGCTGTGCTGATAAATTACTACTATTATGGACTATTGGACTATGTATGATTATATTGCTGAATTCAAGTACCTACAATCTGGCATCAAGTGTGAAAAGGTCCTGTAAAAACTTTTCCAAATACAGCTTCTCTAACTGCAATGGAACCCCCATCTCTGACAAAACAAAACAAAAAAGGGGGATATGTAGGGAGCTGAGGAAGCTGGAAAATCAGTCAAAGGTGTAGAGGTGGGCCCAGGCGTCAGTGCCTAAAGCAAACAAACTACCTCAGTCCTGAGATAAGCATCCTGACTGGTTAATGTCAGCTGCTAGTCACCAGGCAACCTCCTGTCTTGTGTTACTAACTTTGCAAAAGTATAAATAAACGAAGGTTTCATTGTGCTGGTGTGTGAGTCTTGGCCGATAGGCAGACAGCGGACAGCTCGCCAGCTTGTCCTCTTATCTTTCTCATTCCTGCCTCCATGTCTCCCTAGGTAGACCCAAAATTTGCAGGGAGACCACCAGATCCCTACACAAAGGGAAGAACAACTGGGACAAAGGAACAAAAGAAAAAAGCAGAAAATCCGCATTCAAGTACATATAGGAGATGGTTCGGATAATTGTACTGCTGATTTCTGCTGGTCTATGGAAAGGAATGGTTAGTGCTTAATTGTTTAATTTTCTTTTTAATTTGGCATAACACTTTAAACCAATTTTTCAGGTTTATACCTGCAAATCTAAACAACTAATTTGAAGATAATATGCAACACAAGAACCACTGTCAAATTTCTATTTGTTTAATGAAATTTTGTATCATTTTTAATGTAGGGTTTTTTTTTCTTTTTTTTTACCATTTTGTATTCTTTAAAAAATAAAAAAGAAAGGCCTGCCAAATAGTTCAGTGGATTAAAGTGCCCAGTGTTTGGAAGGCTGAGACAGAAGGATCACTGTCTGAGCTGCATAGCAAGGTCTTGTATCAAGTAAGTAAATAGATAAATAAATAAATAAATTTTTAAAAATAAAATAAAAAAGAATGATGAATAAGCATGTTTAGAGCAAGGAGGGAGTCTTCTGAGCAAGGCATGGTACTATGTCTTTTACTATAATAAACTCCTTTTTTCTCATTAACTTTATTGAAAATGAATAATTATATAGCATATGAAAAATCATAGACAAATATTGAAATATGAAAGACAGATTTTTTTGTTTTGTTTTGTCTTTTTGAGACAGGGTCTCGCTATGCAGTTGAGGCTGGCCTTGAGCTCACTTTTGTAGCTCAGGCTGGTCTCGAACTTGCCTTAGCCTCACGAGTGCTGGGATTACAGGCGTGAGCCACCACGCCCGGCTTCTGAAAGACAGATTTAGACAGTCAACTTTAGAGAAATATTTCTGAAATGAATATATAGAATGAGATTAAAAATAGATTTCACATTATAAATAATTTACAAACTTAAATGAATATAATAATAAAAATTGAGTAAAATAAAAATGAAGAAGGGGCCAGGCAGATAGCTCCGTGACACAAGTGCCTGCCTGGCAAGTGCGAGGTCGTGAGTTTGAACCATGGTCCTGCCAAAAAAAATTTTTTAAATGAAGAAGAAAGCATTTACATGTCAGTCATATAATAGTTCACTCTGTGCCAAAGTAAAAAAACTTATATTCATATAATTAGAATTCTCAATGTAAAAAGAGGTAGGCAATAAATATATAAAGGTGAGATAGCTCAGTGGTCTACTGTTATGGTTTATGTCTAGTTGTCCCCCCAAAGCCTCATGGAGTCATTGGGCGGGGACTTCTAGATTTTGAGACTTGATCCATGATCCCTGGGATTACAGGATTTAGTACTGATGGGATTATGGGTGGAAGTACTTCTGGGATTATGGGTGTAGCCTATGGCAGGAGCTAAGGCGGAGAGCCTGAATGTAATATAAAGAGAGACAGAGAGACAGACTGTAGCTCGAGCTGGTGCTGCTGCTCTGCTGCCCTGTTTGGTTGGCTGTCTCTGCCACCATTTTGCTGCTGTTCTGCCGCCTTGAACTGGATGCTCTCCGCTGTGCTCCACTCAGCCTTGGGCTAACCGAATATGGACTGAAACCTCCACAAACTGTGAGCTAAATAAACCTTTCCTTCCTTCATCTTGAGTGTCAGGTATTTGTCTCAGCAACGAGCAAAAAGTAACTAATACATCTACAGTGCCTGTTTAGGCAAGCTTAGGCAACTGCAGGGACCACAGTTCAATCCCCAGCACCACATACTGCACCAGCTCAACCCCTAGGGCAGGCTGCACCAGCCATGGCATAAATAAATAAATAAATAAATAAATAAATAAATAAATAAATTTTTAAAAAATATTTGAAATTTTTGAATTTAGTGGAAATTATAGCACATTTCCAAAAAAGAAAAAAACATTAACACCAGAAATTTGAATAAAATTATACCAAGATACACAAGAATGAAATTGTCCAAAACTAATTGTAAAGAAAAACAATCGTTAAAGCATATATACAAAAAAATTAGCTGTGTAAGAACAAAATTAAATAACATCTTATTCCACATTAGAAAAAGAAAAAAGAGTAAGTGCATAAGAAACTAAACTAATTAAAAGGACTGAAAGAGAAAGAGAAAAAAAGACCTGTTATGTGTGCATAAAAGACAAGAAAGAAATAATATAAAGTCAGTGGAAATTAGAAATATACTTTTTAGCCGGGCACAGTGGCGCATGCCTGTAATCCCAGCATTAGGGAGGCTGAGGCAGGAGGATCGGTGCGAGTTCGAGACCAGCCTGAGCTACAAAAGTGAGCTCAAGGCCAGCCTGAACTACACAGTGAGACCCTGTCTCAAAAAGACAAAAAATATATATATACTTTTTAAAGTTTCTAATGTTAGGAGAAAATATCATACCATGTCTTATTAGTAGATTGTAAGTCAAAGATACAGTATAAATCTTAAGACAAATATTAAGATTAAACAATATTCAGAAAATTAATTATCAATTCAAAATTAAATATTTCAAGACAACTCAACTAAGAAAAAGTTTTCATGATAGTAAAGAATTAGCAGAAATAAAACATAACATAAGTATGGGAATGGCAGATATATGACCAGCGCTTCTAACAGTTTGGGGATAGGATAGCAACAAAGTTCTAGTATGTCATGTATATAGACAGTGTTCTTGATGTTTACTGATGACCAGCTGTCACCTATGGGACTGAGCTCCTGCTATTTCCTTGATATCCACCCTGTAGATCTGGATAGAATTATGATCCATAAAGTACAGAAGAAGTCCATTTGTAGAGTATGCTGATGGAAATATTTTGCTGCTGTATACAAAAGAATAATTAAAAGACTGCTTTTGTATACTTGTTTTTCTCCTGTATTTAATTGTTTGCCTTATTCAGTGGGTTCTTTCCATTGTCCATCATGGAATTGTGGTCATTTTGATCCCTCTCTAGAATATCTTTTAGTAGTCTGTGTAGGACTGAGTTTGTCATGAAATTCTTTAGTTGTTCTTTGTCATTAAAATATTTCACTTCTCTATTGAACTTGAAAGAGAGTTTTGCAAGGTATAGCAGTCTGGGCTGGAATTTATTTTCTTGCAAGACTTGAAGTACTTTCCTCCATGCTCTTCTTGACTTGATGTTCTGTGAAGAGAAATCTGCTGTTATTCTGATGGGTTTTCCTTTAAATGTGATCTGTTTCTTTTCTCTAGTGGCTTTTAGTATGCTGTTCCTGTGCTGAATTTCTGGGATCTTGATTATTATATGTCTGGGTGTGGTTTTAACTGGGTTAATGTTATCTGTAGTTCTATATGTTTCAGTTACCTGAATGTCAAGTTGTTTTCCCATATCTGGGGAGTCTTCTACTATTACTTCTGCCCATATTCTTTTTATATCATTTGTATTGGCTCCTTCTTTCTCATTGATGCCTATTAGGCTCATGTTGTTCATCATGTCTTGTAGATATTGAATTATTTTTTCCTGCACCCTAGTTGTTCTTAAAAGATCTTTTCTTACCTTTTCATTAGCTGCAATGGTGTCTTCAAGGTCTGAAAGTCTGCTTGCACTTACATTCAAACAGTTTTGCCGGTTGTTGAGGTTTTAATTTCCTGTGTAGCATTTTGAATCTGCTTCATGAATTCTATTTCTTTCTTATATTATTCCTTCATGGATTCTATCATTTTTCTATTCTCCTCTATTTTTTTATCAGTGTCTTCTTTAGGAGCATTTAGTGCTTCTTTCATTATAGTTATCATTTCTTTTTTTACTTCAGAAATTAGTTCTGATCTGACTTCCTCTATACCTTTCTGCAGTTGTTTCTTTACTGATTTCAGGTGTATGGTTTCCAATTTTTGCTGTGCTATTGTGACATGACCTTGGGCCCTGCATTTGTGCTGGGTGATCTCAAGGCCTGAGAGCACATTTTGCTCCTTCTCTTTGTCATTTTGTATAGATCTGCATTCTGACCTTTGGTGTAGAGTTTTGGTAAAGTTCTTATCTTAGCACCAGGTCTGAATCTACCAAGTTCCAACTCGTCCAGGAGGGTGTGGCTTGGGTCTGGCTGCTGAGCTCCACTTCTTCCTGCTGCAGCCCTTGGAGGTGAACCTGCCGTGCCACTCTGGCAAGATGTTTTACTCCTCGATCAATTGGTTGGGTCTTGCCTCTAGCCTCTCTGCAGGGAGTTCTGCTGTAGGGCTCCACACCAGACATACCAGGCCTGGACTCTGGGTCGAATAAGGGTCATCTTGCTCCCATGCTGGGCCTGGGTTCTGGTTTGACTGAGGATCCAGTGGGCCCCAGGTCCCCCCACTCACATACCAGACCTGGGCTCTGGGTTGAATGAGGACTAGGTGGACCCCAGGTCATGTCACTCACATGCAGGGCCTCAATAAACTCTTGAAAATATTCACTATGTATTTTCAGCACACTTCCTATGTATCTCTGCTTTATCTCCCTCTACACCAGTGTTCTATCCTGGCTCTGCTGACTTTACTCAGTCCTAAGCACTACACAGTACTGTCTCTGGATGGTACTGAATGTCTCTGGAGACCATAATCAGGTTACGTTCCAATACAAGTCTTAGAGGGAATGAGCTAGCATATAGCGGCACATTTGCTTTTAAAGGCATAGATGTAGCTACAGATATATAGATATAGATAAGATGATATAGAGAGTGGGGGTTTTTTAAGTGGTATCTTTGATGCTGACCTCCAATTTATTGACTGACAACAATTCCTAAGACCTTTCCCCTTGAGTAGATATAGTTTCTTGTGAGCTGGTTTGTCCTCCAAAATTTGTATGTTGAGCTCCCCACCTCTGGTAATACAAAACACGACTTTATTTGGAAAGAAAGTATTTAAAGTGATAATTAATATAAACTGAGGTAATTACATTGGCCCTTAATCTCATATGACAAGTGGCCCCTTAAAGCGGAAGACTGCTGAGGACACGGGGAGCAAATAGCCATCTACAAGCCTAGAGAAGCCTCAGAAGAAGCGAATCTTGCTGACAGACCTGCAGCTTCCAGAATCATGTGACTCTGGGCTCCTTTCCTCCAGAATCTTGAGACAAACTAGGGGCCGGGGAGATAGTTCTGTGGCACAAGCGCCTGCCTGGCAAGTGCAAGGTTGTGAATTCGAACCCTGGTCCCACAAAAAACAAAAAGAGAGAGAGAGAGAGAGAGACAAACTAATATCTGCTGTTTTAGCTTCTCAGCCTGTGGGCTGACACCAGCACATTTCTCTTTAATTGTCACAAAGAATTCCATTTTATATATGGACCAGAACTGACTTAAATAAGTCCCTTTACGGGGCGCCTGAAACCTTCCTGTCGCTTATGCTCTTGCGCTCATCATTCTTCTCCTTTTTCCTCCTCAGCCACAGACAGTGCTAAAGTGCCTGTTTCCACAGCAGAATTCTTGCGTATCCGCAGTGTCTGTGCAGGGATGTTTCCACAGGTTCAAGTCACCCAGGGAGGTGCGTGCATACCAAAGTCAGAAGCGCGGTTTCCATGCCAGTACTTACTGCCAGGAACTGTGCCCTTCACGTGTATGTCCACCCAGTTTCTTTCCCAGTACTAAATTGAGATCCTGCTCCTCTCTTCCACACTGACTGCTGCATTTCAGGGATTGTATTTTACTTTTCTATAAGGAGGGGGCTTAAGAAAGGACAGGAAAAAGCCATTCACAAGCTTACCTCCAGAAAATGACGGGACTTTCAGCTCCTCAGAAGTCGAGGAGCTTTCCCATCTGTGGGTTCGCGCCGCTCTCCCTACTCCTTGAGCTCCCTAAGAAAGCCCCTGAGCTTATAGTGCCCACCCATGATAACAGGTGAGACGCAGCTCTAGCGGTTGATATGCTTGTCATTGCTAAATACATCATTCCTGTCGCTGCTAAAGCCCTCCAGGAATAGTTGTGGGCGGAGACACACAGTGGCATGGCTATGTTGGGGAATTCTCCATAGTTGGTTTCAATGAGCTCAACACATTGACACAGAGATGCATTACTGGCACAAAGCACCATCCTCTCTCCTCTTACCTAAAAAAGTCAGCGCCATATGGTTTCAGAATGCTATTCCCTTGTTTAGAAACAAGAATGTCCGTGGCTCTGGTTCAGGACAAAACCCCAACTTTCTGGGTAGAAATCAAGCCCTCCACAATCCAGTTCTGCTCCCCTGTCATCCACCATACTTGTCAGGCACGGGCCCTGGCTCCCGGGCTTCTTAATTCTCACCATCCAAGTGGCCTCGAGGCCCCGCGGGATGGCTCAGTGGTCTAAAGCGCCTGCTTGGGAAAGCTTGGGCGGCTTCAGGGACTGCGGTTCCATCCCCGGCACCACATGCTGCGCCAGCCCTGCCCTCAGGGCGGGCTGAGCCGGCCATAAAAATGAGTGAATAAACAAACAAAGGTTCTGAAACAAGAAAAAAATAAATAAATAAAATGTTTTTTAAAAGTGGCCTCTGTTACCCCTACCTACATCATATCGCTGTTCCTACCAGTTATGTACAAGACCTCCCCATTGGAGGTTGGCTCCCAGAGGGCAGACCCCATGCCTCAGCTCCATACCTCTAGGACATAGAGAGAACACAATAAATATTTAAAAGAAGGAAGGAGGAGAAACAGAACAGAGAAGAGCCTACTGCCTGGCTCGAATGCCTCTTCCAAGTCCTTCTACTCGCTGGCATCTCCCCTTCTGTTCCTCAGCTTCCCTTTCCATCTCAACCCCGCTGCCTCCACGAATCTTTCCACACTACTCTGGACTATTTATTTACTTCCTGAGGACATACATGGTCTTCTGACCAGGACCATATGCTCTCTACACTGGGATGCATGCTGTGGCTTCTCCCTGAATGCCCAAGCTCCTGGCACATGCCAGCATGGAGAGGTACTGCGTGGTTGGCAATGCTGTCCACCACTGACCACATTTGTCTGCGGTGCTGAGCCCACAGTTGAGGCAGAAACCCAGTTGCCAATAATCTCTAAAGATCAGAGGCCCCAAAACATGGCTGGCTAGCCCTAAATTCTACCAAGACTATTATCACTTAGCTAGTTTTCTAAAAATCAGTTTTCTCGCCTGCAAAATGGGAGTAAAAATAGAATGTACTTCGCTGAGTCTTATGCAGATAATCTGCAGGCAAAATGTGCAACTTGCAACCTGGGAGCTCATCATGCACACGCTTCTGGACACAGAAAGCCCTCTGGAGCAGCCGCAGCAGCAGCTTTACTATTACCCCGCCCTCCAAGAGTCCAGATTTCTCTCCCAAGGCCCACAACAAGGAGAATGCAGTGATGAGATCTACCCACGGGGCGGCAGTACAGAGTTCGAAGTGGGTTTTGTGCACTAGGTATGAGCTTGATACATAGGTACAGGGAAGGAACAGAAACATTCAAGCATCGTCACTCTATTCACTGACATCCAGACTTCTAAAGGTAGAAGGATCGAAACAGTATTCCAGGTGTAGCGGTGGTCCTGTCTCCTGGACTTTCCTACCTACTTGGGCTCCATCACAAGGCTATCTCCAGAGGGAAGAACAGATAGGCTTGCCTGGGGCAGGAAATCTCAAGTAGGAGAGGCAAAATGTGGAAATTCCACAATGCAAAGCCAAAAGGACATATTCCTTTCATTTCATAAGAAGTGACAGGCAAGCTTTTGAAAATACCCTTGCAGCTGAGATTTTTCAGTTTCTAGAATCAGTGAGTCTTTGCCCTTGGAAGAGAGGGACTGTGTAATTAACCATCAAATCCAATGACTCATCTCATGAGTTGAGGAAATGGACCCCAGAAGGACAAGTCGTCCTCTCAGGGTCACTGGGCACAGACAGAGCTGACCTAGCCGGGAGCCCTGAGCAGCTGCTATGCCCAGGCTTTGCGCAGCCATGCCCATGTGAAGGGCTTCTGAGGATTAAGAGCAAAGCGCCTCCCCAAGCTGCAGCAGACTCCTGGAAGCTAGAAGAAACGTTTTGATTCAGCAATTAGGTATTTGTCTCATGGCTCAAGGTAACTTGTATGTGTCAAACGTTCCTAGGACGGTGGCACAAAAACATCAGTGGTGTACACCAGGGAAAATCTCCGTTTCAGATAGAGGCCAGGCAGCAAGCTTTCAGCAGGTTGTTTCCCAATGTGTTGTGGCCCAGAATGATGGCATTTGATAGACAGGCAGGCAGGCAGGCAGGCAGGTAGGCAGACATTTCTCTTTTAGGTGATATTTGGGGCTGGCAAGATAGCTCAGAGGGCTATGCACCTGCTTAGGCAAGCTATGGCATGCCATGAAAGCACCACTTCCAGGCACACTGAGTCCCAGCATGGTGGCACATGTGATCCCAGCACTGAGGAGACTGAAAAAACAGGAGGGTCGCTATGAGTCCTAGCTGCATAGTGAGATCCTGTAACAAATACATAATTTTAAAAAACCGTGTTTCCCTCCGCCTGACTCCAATGCACGTGCTCATGCAGCCCAGAGCGTGCTGCACGTGAGAGCCACATTAGAGCCCCCTTATGGGTACCATATGTTGCTGAAGCTTGCAGAGCCGTAATATCCCGTAACCCAGTGGTCTTTTCCCTAGAGTTGGTACAACTCACTTAACATGTGTTTCTGCTATTCCCACCCTGAGATATAAGTATTGAAATATATTGTGAACAATAGATGGTTAAATGAAAGATACGGGGGGTATATTAAAAATAAATCTGTCTGCGTGACCTATGCTGAAAGACATTCGAAACCCCACCCAGTTGCCTTCACGCCGGCGTGTGGGGACCACCACTGTCCTTTCCTCCCATCTCTCGGTCCTGTTTTCTTCCACACTGCCGTGACTCCTCGTATGCTCCTTGGTGCCAAAATAACCACGGAAGGCTAAGACTGGAGATAGGCGCGGTGTGGCGCCAGGAGCTACGCCGGCGAGTAAGGAGTGTGGTAGGAAGCGAGGAACACCAGGAGAAAGGAACCCGTCAGCGTCTGCCTCCACATCCTGACAGGGCTGCATCTGAGAAACTCAACCCCAAGCTGAGCTCGGGCGCGTCGCCTTCCCCCTCCTTCCGTGGACAGTCGTATCTGTACATCAAGGATTCGCCTCCCTCGATGCTCCTTTGGTGAAGAGAGGAAGTCGCCGAGACGGGAAACGGCGACTCCCGCTTGCCTCTGACACTTCTTCCGCTGTCGGGGCCTGTGCACGGTCCATGCTCCAGACCCGCTCGCACCACGCCTGGAATTTTCCAGGACTGATGTCACCCACTCACTGCCCCAGTGCATGCTTTCACAGTCTTAATTCCGGACTATTATAAGAGCCTTTTACCCGGTCTTTCTACAACAGTCGTTCCTATCCCAAAACCAAGGTTATTAGCAGTGCCTTGGAGTTGTAAGCAGATTAAATTCTGATCTGATTTGAAAATCTAATTTTAAACTCTCTGCATGGCGTTCTGTTGCCTACCAAGCCCCTTTCCACAGCTTAGAAGGTCCTTCGTGCAAGGAAGCCTGCAAGCTCACAACTGTCTCCCTGCAATCTATAAACCAGTCATATCAGGCTCTTTAAGTGCCTGAGCTCCTATGCCCTGTGGAATGCCGGTAACATTGTGAGGATTCCTTATCCACACAACAAATGCTCCTCGTCCTTGAAGACCCATCTCAGGCACAATTTCCCCTGTGCGGTCTTCCCAGACTTCCCAGAGCATTGCCTGTGTGTGACCCCTTCTTCCTTTGTCCTACAGATGTGCGCACACATGTCCTCCGCTCTGCACCTCCTCAGTTGCATTGCGGTCCTGCGCCTGTGCCTCTCTTACCACCCCAACGGGAGTCTCTTGAGGAATAGGACAAGTCGTTTCCTTCTACGACGCCTTCAACAAACCTGGAGCTCAGCATCCCGGCTCTACTATTGATAAGTTAGGAGAGCATATACCCATACGAGGTCTCTAACATTTTTTTGTTCTCAGCTTCTTCATGCAAAAGGAGACAATGACAGAATTTAATGGAAGACACGGATAATCAGTGCAGTGTGAGGCACCTCCTCCTGAGGTTGAAAGTCCTCCCTCGGAGAAGGACAGCAGGGGAGAGAATCTGGAGGTTGAGAGGACAGAGAAGAGCTATTTAGGTGCTCTGCACGCAGTGCGCTTTTGGTGCAAAGGAAAGGTAGGGACCAAGTATATTGGCTTTAACTGGAGCAATATCAGATTAGCCCTAAAAATAGCTTTAGCTCACTTCTAGCTCAACATAGGCTAGAAAATAACAACTGTGAGAATTCTTTGGAAACTTTCAGCCCTTATAACTCACTCTTGGCTTCTGTAACATGCCACTGGCA
>PVJA010013509.1:33686-49525 GCA_004027025.1 Myocastor coypus
AGCGGTGAGACCCTCAACATCCTGTAGGCCCTTCCATAAAATGAAAAAAAAAAAAAAAATCACCTCTTTTCTTTATAAGTTGCTCAGCTTCCAGTGTTTTCTTGTTTTTTGTGTGTGTGTGTGTGTGGTTTTTTTTTGTTTTGTTTTGTTTTGTTTTGTTTTGTTTTGTTTTGTCTTTTTGAGACAGGGTCTCGCTATGCAGTTCAGGCTGGCCTTGAGCTCACTTTTGTAGCTCAGGCTTGTCTTGAACTCACATCGATCCTCCTGCCTCAGCCTCCCGAGTGCTGGGATTACAGGCGTGAGCCACCACGCCCGGCCTCCAGTGTTTTCATACAGCAATGAAAAATGTGTACTTAAGGGGGATCCTTCTGGGAGCCCTAGCCGCACACGCCTCTCTAACTGTGACCTACCACCATTTCTTCTCTCCCTTGCAGGCTCTCCAGCATCCAGAGGTCCGCTCTGGTCTATGTCCCCTGTCTATATCTTTGCAAATTGTTCTCTGTTCAACTCCCTCCTCAAGTTATCCAAAGTTAAGCATGCCTAGGTATTTTCTGCTGGAATCCTAGCTCATAGTAAGAAAGAAGGCGAAACTGGAGGATGTGAGTCCTACCCAGCAGAAAGGTGAGGCAGACAGAGGAAGGCAGATCAAGTAGTACCTGAAAAACAAGAGTGATTGGCCAACCCCTCCCTGGGCATGGCAAAAGCCACTTTGGAGAACACCTTGGAAACAGCTGGTAATAAAATATACAGCCCAGAAATACCATTGCTACCAACTCACATCAAATCCGTACCCTGGAACAGAGGGGCAAGAATTTTCACAGGAGAACTGGGTTGCAAACTACTAGAAACAACCTACATGTCTGCCATTCATATCCCAATAGGGAAATAATACACTAGACCACAAGACGGAGGAGCTAGAACTGCCGTATCCATCCAGATGCCTCCCATCAACACTATTCAAACTGAGGCAGCAATTTTCAGAAGAGCGCATGCGAGCGCTACCCCGTACAGACAGTTGAAAACACATTGTTGACGGATGTGTCGTGTGTAGAAGACTGAAAGAATGACTGGGTGCGACAGACACCAAATCGGAAATGATGATTGCACCCAGCAAAAGGGAGGGGCAGGGCAGGGGAGGGGGGGCAGGGAAGGGGGTAACTGGTGAGGTCTTCTTTCCTATGCTGGGTGACTAGCACCTGGGCTTTAATTATTCTCTGTCTCTTCTGTGCATCTCTTGTCATTATATTATTCTGGAGTTATTTTAAGGAATGGAAAAGAAAAAAAAAAAAAAAAAACAACAACACTTATGGAAGTTTCCAGAGAAAACAAAGAACTGCAAGGTTGCAACTCCATTGCCAGACACAGGACTCATTCTTTGCTGCTCTTTTGACTCTCAAAGACACGCAAAGCTATCTGGACTCATCTGAATTTGAGGTTTACTTGGTGGCCAGGTGAACCCAGGTGCCCAATTCCAGTTTTGAAGATATCAGAAGCTCCACTGGGAGACTTGCCAGGAAGCCAACTAAGAGCCAGGTTTCCCATCAGGAGAGACTAGCGAAAACTCTGGCACGTCGGGTTGTGCTAATGGCTCCTTCAGGACATGCAGAACATTGCCTCGAGCACATGCTCCCAAGTCATCATAAGTAATGCTTAGGGAAGAATGAAAAGACCATGTCGGTCTCTCCTGTCCTCACTATGACACAGACAAGCAGCCAGCCAAGCACACGGCAGACAACTGAGAGGAGCCAGCAGACCCAGCCCTGCGAGCAGCGCACCAGCAGAGGGCACACCACGCTCCTGAACACCTTCGTGGCACACCCAGAGGACCTTCCCCAAAGTCCTCACCAAAAGCCAAACCACCTCAGGAGCCTCAGCTTGTTTAACCCCGGTACAGGCCCTGAGCCAGGAACCCTAGTCCCAGGAGGCCATCTGAGTGGCTCTCCAAAGCTCAGGAGGGTAGCAGCCTGAGCCCCTGGATGTGGTTGGAAATTATGGCAGAACTGTGAGGCAGGAAGAGCGGGACTGTTTATAACAACTTCGGGGTGCAGACACAATATCGCCAGGCTCCAGCTCTTCAGTATCTTCGCCATTTTCCCAAGCCCAACTTTTCCTGAGATCTCTTTTCTCTATCCCGTTCAATCTCGCCCTTTCTGCCAAAATTGCTCTCCTTTGGAAACAAACAGTTCTGTTTCGCCTTTGGAACGCGTCCTATCTCCTCCTTAATAACATTCTGGTCAGTTCTCGGAATGTGATTTACATTACTAGCCAGAGTGCACAAGAACAAAACAATGGCAGAGCTTCCCAGCTGAGCACCAGGGTGCGGCTGGGCAGTCTCCCAGGGCCAGGGCTGGTGGGGAAGGGTGAGAGCCCAGAGCCCGCATGCTGTCCTCTCCTCTGCAGTCGGGAGCAGTGGACATTCGCTCCTGTGGGCTGTGGGTGACATGAAGGTATTAGGGGAACCTGAAGGGAGACATTTTGCTCTTCTGGGATTGGTTGCTAGAACTGCAGGCTTCAGTGCTGAATCACCCAACAAGGCCTGGGTGCAGGCCAAGGAACAACAGAAAGACTCTCAGGTCACACATGCTGCCCGTGACCTTGCCAGCCCAGCCTAGGCAGGCGGGCCTCAACCCAGGGAGTCAAGAGCTTTCTGCAATTATCAAAGCTCTTACTCAACCGGGGCAGGAATGTATTTCCCCTCCCAAGGATGGATCACAAAGCAGACTGTCCCTGGCTCTCTCTCTCCGGAGTTAGCAAACTGCTTCTGCCTTCTCCAGAAAGCCTAGAAGCACACAGAGACAGACAGGTGTGCCTGCTCCACAAGGCAGCTTTGGCGGGAGGTGCCTTAGCCGGAGTTCATCTAACCCTCCAGGCCTGGTTGCCAGGGAGGCCAGGTTCCTCTGCTGTGCTTCTTTTTTCTTTTTTCTTTTTTTTAAATTTTATTTATTTATTTTCTTGTTTCAGAACATTTGTTTGTTTATTTATTTATTTTTATGGCCGGCTCAGCCTGCCCCGAGGGCAGGGCTGGCGCAGCATGTGGTGACGGGGATCGAACTGTGGTCCCTGCAGCCGCCCAAGCTTTCCTAAGCAGGTGCTTTAGACCACTGAGCCATCCCGCCGGGCCCCTCTGCTGTGCTTCTTTTCTTTGCTAATTCCAAACCAGCCCAAGTGACCTTTTCCTTAGAAACGTTTTCCTGGTCACTGCTACAGCGTTAGCCAGAGGGACAACCCAAATGACAGCCCCGAGAAGACAAGCACATCATCGGCGATTTCACAGAGATTTTACATGCTAGCTGCAACTTAGGCATCAACTCACACCCCTCCACATCCCGTCCAGGTCTCCAACCACCTTGGAGGGCCACATGGGCTCTTTGATTTCTTCTTGAACCTTTTATAGAGTGCTGACGCTTTATCCAAGCTCCCTCTATGGCCCTCACACCTACGTGCCTCAAGGGCAGGGCGGGGGGGGGGGCTCTCTGACTCCTGAGAAATCATCCTCCATGCTCTCCTGTGCATCCACCCCTGGACCTCAAACCAAAGCCAACAGTCATCCAGAAAAGTCTAGGCCAAACTGCTTGGAAACCAGACCGCTAAACTGGGCCTGCCTTCAGGAACACAGTATCACCGTTCTCATTTTGCAAGTGGCCGGTGAGGTGCTAACACAGGACCCAGGCCAGAGCCAACCCAAGTCTCCAGGTGCTTTTAAAGTGGCTCAGCAGCCTCTGCATGCCTGGACTCTTACTAAAATGCCCAGGCCCACACGGAACTAGGGAGCAGTAACCATTCTTCTGCCAGAATGAAATTTTAGAAGACGGTTTCCCTCCTGTGACAGGTGCTGGCAGCCCTGCAGGGACACACGCCTCTGTCCTCTTCCTGTGCCTCATCCCTTCACAAGCAGAACCCCAAAGACAGTCTTGCAACCTCAGTGTGGGCTCGATCTTCCTGCATCTCACAGCCCACCCCTTTTCAACGGGGTGCTTTTTCATTCTTCAGTCTCAGGTGTGGACTCTTGCAAACTGGCCCCTTCTTTGTACTCTCTGGACTCTGCTTCTGACCTGAGCCCAGCCCACCCCCTCACTGTAGCTCACCTGGGAGCTGTGGAGGACCACCTGACCAGCTCTCCTGGAGGGAAGAGCCACTGTCTCTATTTTGACTGGGCTTGGCCCTATTTCCTTGTATCAATATGTAAGAGCTGGCTAGGACTTTTGTCTGTCCTCTCAACTGGCCTTAAGCAATGTACACTGGTCGAGCTGAGGTGTTGGTGATGATGGTATTTGAAGGTGGTATGCGTGTCTCCCTGGTAACCTGTACCTGCTGCTCCTTAATGTGAGCCAGGTGGAGACAGGTCGAAGAACTAGTGCCCTGAGCTGCCAGCTGGGAAGGAGCCTGGAGACAGAGGCTGTGGTTTCCTGGGACTTGAAAGATCACATCAAAGCTGAAGCACCAGACTGCCCAAAACATTAGATACTATCTCAGTAGCCTCAAGCAGATTCCTCTCTCTGCATATCCTCTGCATATGGCAGAGGTCAATGCAGGCCCCCACCTAGCTCAGCTCATAGTATTGACTACCTCCCACAATTCTCAGTCATCCCCCTCAAATCCTCAAGCCACTCCTCCACTGAATAAAGCCGGGGCAGGCCTTGGATCGCTCTTTGTTCCAGAGAACCATCTTTGTGGCTGGACTTAGAGCCCCTGACTCCCCAGTAATTATAAACATGTTTTAGTGTCTTTATTTTTTGCCATGGGCTGCATGGGAAGCAGTAGATTGGAATTACCTTGGTGAGATTCCAATGAGGTAATTTTGGGATTACAAATACTGACTTGTCAGATCAAAATGAGGACCTAGGAGGGACTCCTACAGGAGCTACCCAGGACCAGGCCTGCGCCCGTCATAATCACTGCTACCTCCATGGCTCCAGCACTAGGGCCGGCACCAGGAAAATAGTCCATAAACCCGAGGCATGCGTGCAAGGATGAGATCCAGTCACAGAGGCAGGACGCAGGTTTTAAGTCCTTCCGACTTTATTCGTCACGGGCTATCGTCACCCCGCAGCCAGCCCCCCTGTATACACGGTATACACGCCCAGCCAGGGCCCAGGTCGGCCTATCCTTTTGCAGTTCATGGAATGCAAAAGTACAGCGTGGGGCTGCGTCTACAGCGGCGTCCAGTGTCCTCAGGCGTGGACACCCGGGCTGGGGAGAATCCACCCTCACGCTGTCCTTGGCTCCCCCAACCTTCTCTCCGTTACTGAGGGTATTTGAGTGAGGCTCCTCCTATCAGTGCACACAGTGGGTCAAGAGGCTCGGGAACCCTAAGCCCAATGCCTCGCTGGTCTCCACCCACCGAAGAAATCTCTGGAGCTCCCGGAAGGCTCCTCTTCCTGCGCAGCCACGAGACGCCACCTCCGCTTCCTGTGCCATCTCTTGGGTGTCAACTCTTGTCACAGCTCTGGGAAGCCTGGCTGGACTGAAGAAATACTCCAAGACAAGACAAACTTCCCAAATTGTCTTGGTCATAATTTGGGTTTTTTTTTTTTTTTTTGGGGGGGGGGGCGGCTAGTGTTGGGAGCAGGGGCAGGGGAAGGGGAGCTCGATTGTTTTAAGAAAAGGTGAAAGGGAAGGAGCCACACGGCCAACAGCGTGGAGACCTGGCTTGAGTCAGGAATGCCTCCCTGAAGTGATTTGTGAAGCAGCTGTCAGCGAACAACCCCCACCAGGGTGCCTGTCATCCCTCTGCCTGCTCTGCACAGCCCCTACCCCGCCCTCTCCTTGGCCTGGAAGAACAGGCGCTGATCAAACTCTGGCAAGTCTCCCCTCCCACCCACACCCTGGGGTCCTTTGGTCTCTGAGCCTCACAGCACGAGGAAGGGGACTCCTCTTTCCCCACCCTTTAAGTGTCACCAGCCCAGCTCTGCCCGGACCCTCTGCCTTTCTGGAGCTCTGGCCATGTTCTCCAGCCTAAGGTTAGATCAGTGTCAGAATGTCACAGAGCAGAGGCCTGGCTGGCTGGTTGCTCGCTTAATGGACTTGGAGTAGGAAAGAAACCACAGGAAAGACTGATCCCATCTCCCCAGGGAAGGCTCGTGCTTTGATCTCATCTCATTTAAATTCTTCACTGAGCCCTTGGACTCTTTGCATTGAAACGCGGAATATCCCCTTTCTACTCTGGGGCACCTGGACCTTCCAGGAATACCCTGCTTGGCCAAAAGGCCTCTGTCTCCACCTTCTCTCTCAGACAGACCCAACAGAGGTGTCTCCAACAGTTCCTTCTAGCAGCTTGGAAGGCCTCTGAGTCAGGTTATCGCTCTTGTTGCCTCCTGAATGGCTCCCAAGGAACCTGGAGAGAGACACCCCCTGCCCCCGCCCTCGCGTCTGGAGCTCTGGGCTGGCCCTGCGTCACACGCACATCCCTCTGGCTGGCCAGACTGCTCTGTGAAGATGACAACTGGGCACGGTGGGAGCACCAGGTCACCTCTGTCCCTAGGGTCAGGGTGGGTTCCCAGAGAGTGTGATCTGAGGTAGCAAACAGACAACCCAATTCACAGCCGGAGAAGTGACACGCCATGCCAGCGCAGGCAGCAGGAGCATCCGGAGAGAGGCAGGAAGCCCGACCTGCAAGCAGAGATGCTCTTCTTCTGTTCCCTCTTGGGCACGTCTGCTCCCTCCCAAGGGCACAGGACTGTGGTCACTCAGAAGATTCTCTGAGGCAATGCAGGGCCTGTGGCAAAAGCCATCAGGACCGGAGCCCCCTCCTTCCTGTCCCAGGGCGACAGCCCCCAGTGCGCAGCGAGCTCAGGACCCACACTGCTCCAGCCCCACGGCCAGCAGCGCCCTCTAGGTCTCCCCTCGTGTTCCCTGCCTCAGCCACCTGATGAGCACAGCACCTGTCAGCAATGGCTCCCTCTAGGCAAAGAAGGTGACTCCAGGGGACTCTCTCCTCTTTCCACAAAGCCTGTGGGGATACGATACTCGCAGCAGCCCTGACCCTAGTCTAATGCCCTGGACGGTGGTGGTAGGGAGAGGCTTGCTTTTCCAGGCTGGGCCCAGTTGGAAGAGGAGACACCTGTGACCCTGTCCGGCGGAGGAACCCGGTCTCCAGCTGTGGGCAGCCCCTCCAGCCCCGGCTTCCACCCACCACAACACAGTCTTCACTGATCAACCTGTGTCAGCCAGAAGAGAAGAGGGGCCTGAAAGCACCATGAAACCCTGCTTTGTGCAGAGATGGCTCAGTGCCCCAGGGCCACCCGAGGGCACCACGCTGCCGGGCCATGGCTCTTCCGGAAGCTTGTGGCCCCTCTGATAGGGGGTGGGGTCCCTGAAGTTCTCCATGGGAGAAGTTCATCCTCTCGGTCCCTTGGAAACTGGGCCTCAGCACCTTCTGTCCAGTGCCCACACCTTGCCGCCTCTCCCCAAAACTGGGCCCCCGAGGCTCGGGGCATGAGGTAGACTGTGTGTTATTTAGCATCCCATGCCCATTCCGGAGAGGAAGGAACCACTCGTCTCAATCCATGGTCCCTTGTCCTGGATATGAATGGCATGGTGGCACTTGTCACCCTTCTCTGCACCAGGTGGCCACAGCACTGGCCCAACAGTGGGACGAAGAATGGGCGGGGAGGGACAGTCCCACTCAGCAGGGCCTCAAGACGCAGAAGTCCAGCTCCTGGGGTTTGCGACGCAAGTTGCACTGGTCCCTGGCCAGCAGCCGGTTCCCGTGCCCCACACACTTGAGTGAGCGCCTCTTAAATCCCCGGCCACAGGTCTTGGAGCAGGGTGACCAGGTCCCGAGCTCCCAGGTTGGGCAGGGGTCCCCACAGGCTCGCATCTCCACTGGCCGGTGGGCTACATCGCACGCAGAGGCCCTGTGCTGCCCTGATGAGCCCTGACAGTCCACTGCCCGCTTCTGCAGGCCACTGCCACAGCTAGCCGAGCAAGGTCCCCAGCTGCCAGCCACCCAGCGTGCAGGAGGCCTGTCACCAGGCTGCTCCACTTGGTTGGAGAGCTGGAGTACAGCGTCGTGCAGCACGGAGGGCGCACGGGGCTCCTTGGGAAGGGGAGCCTTGTCCTCCCAAGGCTCTTTGGGCAGGTAGAAAGAGTAACGGACCCGCGGTGGTGTCATCTTGCCCACAGAGAGGACCTCCACAGTGAGGGGCTCCTGGATGGGCCGGGAAGCCTGCAGGCTCTCCACCGCTGTGCCGGTGCCGCTGTACCGCAGCAGGCTGCCCTTCACCACCAGGTCCCGCTCCACGGCTGACACCACAAAGTGCCCGTTGAGCAGGTACTTGCCCTGGCTGTTCTTCACGGCCAGGTAGTTGTCGTCGCCGATCAAGCCCTTGTAGCCGCGCTGGCGGATGTCGATGCTGGAGGCGCCGACAGGGAGGGCAACCACGAAATTGTAGCCATGCCTTGGGTGGGAAACAGGGATGGCACATCAGACAGATGCCTGGGCCTTAGAATGGCACTCTCTTTTAAAGTCACGACTGATTCCCTTTTGCAAGCTCTGGGCCAGGCCAGAAATGTAGCAACAGCGGGCAAAGAATAACGAGGCTGTCCTGGGCCAAAGTGAATGCTGGGTGCCCAAGCTTGTTGAACCACGTAAAAGTGGATACGCCAGTTACAGAACTTCTCATTGAGTAAATGCCCGTGAGAGGAGGAAAGACACGAGCTCTAGAGCCAGACAGATCCCTGCCCCTTGCTTGGCTGCTGATCTTGGAAAAATCTCCGTTTTTCTGAGCCTCTACTTCCTCACGTATAAATGGGCGCACACTTGGGCATGACTTATGCAGCTGTAAGGAGGATTAAAGAACCGGGAGTCTGTAAAGCACACAGCTGAGTACCCAGCCCCGGGAGGACTCAGAGAGTATCCACCAGGGAGGCGGAGGAGGGCAGGGAAGAAATGTGGAGTGCCTGAGTGGGAGCCTGGAGCTCCATGCGTTGAGAGCCCAGGAGCCTGAGGGCCAGGGCTACAGCTCCAGCCCTGGCTCGGGCACACACTCCCTGGGGGCTTTCAGTAAGTCTGTGTCTCTGGGTTCAGGCGTCCTTCCCTGTACAATGAACGAGCTAAGCCAAGTGACTTCTACAGCTCCTGACAGCCTGTCCATTTAACCAGTCAAGCAGACCTAATGCCCACATAGCTACCTTGCTGCAAGGCCCCAAGTAGGGCAGCCTTGAACACCTCTCTGCAGAAAGGGAGCTTTATTGCCTTCCAAAAGAAAGCAGCAGAGGGCATCATGCCAAGAGGGGACAGTCTGGGCCAGCAGCATAGCTCAGCAGATTAAGCACGTGCTTTGGCAAGCTCAGAGACCAGGGTTCGATCCCTAGTTCTACATGCTGCACCAGCCCTGCCCCCTGGGCACTCTAGGCCAGCCACAGAGACCAAGAGAGGAGGTGCATGCCTGTAATGCCAGCATGGGGGAGGCTGAAAAAAAGAAGGATCACTACAAGTCTGAACTTTGTAATGAGATGCTGCACCAAATACATAAAATAGGAAGAAAAAAAAGAGGGGACAGTTTGACTCCTGAGGGGATGGTCATCTGGTCTTCCATCATCAGCTCCTGAGCCTCGACATTTTTTTTAATTTATATATTTGCTGCAGGGTCTCACTACGCAGCTGGGACTCACAGTGATCCTACGGTTATCAGTCTTCCCAGCACTGAGATTACAAGCATGCGCCACCACACCCGGTCTCCATGGCCGGCTCAGCCCACCAGGGAGCAGGGCCAGCACAGCATGTGGTACCATGGATCGAACCCCGCTCCCTGCACTTGTCTAAGCATGCGCTTAGTCCGCTAGGCTATCTCACCTGGCCTACTGAGCCCCCACATTTTCATCCTCCCTGCTCCCCACTGAGACCTCTGGCACTCTGCCTGCATCTCCCTCAGGATGGCCAAAGGAGAGTACTGCTGGCCTCACAAAGCTCCGGCTGGGGAGCACACACATGTGGGCCGCATTGTCTGGGAAGAAGAGGCTCTCTAAGTCCCAGTCATTTGCTTGCTGTCCCCTAGATATTTGTTCCCATTCATGTGATGTCTATTAATGTTATCCTCACTTTACAAAGGAAGATGCCTAAAAATCTAGAGACTGAGCAACGTGCCGAAACGAGGAACTGAGATCTGAATGCAGGTCACTCCTGCTCTAAAGCACCAGACAGATCGTAACAGCACTGCCGTCTCCCTCCTGCCTATCACCGCCTGATGCGGTGTGTTCTCCACTGTTTATCCTTGCCGAATGAATGCATGGATGAACGGTAGGGTGACTGGGTCGGTTGGGTGGATGGATGGATGGATACGTGGCTCTCAGCCCTAGAACTGTACAAACGGTCTCCACAGAAAGTACACGCCAGCATCTGACATTCTCTCCATCTACTTCCCAGTGCCTGGGGGATTGCAGCCACTTGCCTCCCGCCTCACTCCCTGCTGTACCCTGCAGGGCCCAGAACTCACATGGGCTTGGTAAAGAGTCCTGTCACCCTCTTGCAGCTCTTGTTGTCTCCCCCACACACCCCACACTTGTCGAACTTCTTCTTGGAGCCCAGGTTACCGTCGCAGCCGGCCTTGATGCACTTGCCTTGGACACAGACCGAGGTGGAGTCAGGAGAACAGAGCGTCCCGTCCACCACCTGCAGCAGCCCAGGGAGGGAAAGGAGGAGGAGGAGAACAGCTCAGCCAGCGCTCCCCGCAGGCTGGGGCCCTACCCTGGGCTCCGGCCCCGGCTCGCTTACCTTGGGTGCCAGCACGTAGAAGTAGCCGGTGCCGTTGGCTCTACAGATAAGCTTGCACTTGTCCCGGGGAGACACGCCCGAGTACTTGGGCACCCACGCCACCGCCAGAGTGAGCCTGTTGGTGCTGTGGTTGTAGCCATTGAAAGCTTCACACTGTTCCTCACGGAAGCTCTTGCCTGATGCTGGGCAGGGAGGAAACACAGGCAGGAAGTTAAAGGGAGGTAACAGAAGACAGCGTCCCTCCCAGGCGCCCGGCACCCGAGCTCTAACCGGCTCTGCCCGCCCTCGGCAGTGTGACGCCCCAGCCCCCCAGCTCCAAAGGACTAAAGAGGCAGCGCACAGAGCATGACGCAGCCCTGACCAACTCGTCACCTTCTCTCTCCTCACAGACTTGCTAGACGGGCTTCGGTCAATGAACTTCAGCAGTCAGCTGACACTGTTTTCACTACAGGGTTATTACCGCGTAAAATAAATTCCCGGAGTTTACAAAGATACCAATCGCGCTGACCCGCAAGGGTCAGTATGTTTTGAAATATACGTGTGGTGCCTGTGCTTCTGTTACCGCATTAAGCAGTAAGATTCACTAACAACCCTAGTAGCAACTGTAATTCTGAAGTAGGTGCTCACAGGCGGCATTCTGGGAATTTTTCAACTGGTATGGCCTATGAAAAGACCCATGACATCTGTTGGTGACCAAGTAACAAATATATTTCTGCTAACCTTGTACTTTACTGCTTAAGTGAAAGAAATGTTGGGGCTGGGGAGATAGCTCTGAGGCACAAGTGCCTGCTGGGCAAGTGCAAGGTCGTGAGTTCAAACCCTGGTCCCACTTGAAAAAAAAAAAAAAAAAAAAAAAAAGAAAGAAAGAAATGTTAAATTTTAGATGGGAAGGACAGTTTTGGGGGGGTTTTTAAGCTAAATTTCTAATTGAAGGAGATACTGTTTTAGACAGAAACCTTCACAAAGTAGAGAGATCCAGTTCTTCCCCCATCAAGATCTTACTGTCTCATCCCCTTGAGCTACTTGACCTCCGAGCCTGAGTACCCGGAAGAAAACATCCTTGCCACAAGGGAGCAGGCCAAAGGATGAACTCCAGAAGAATCTGCAGCCTCCACTTCCTGGCCCTGTCCTGGGGGGGTGGAGTCTTGACTGCACTCCCTCTGTGGCCCTGGCCTATGTCAAGGGTGTGGCAGGCATTGCTCTTCGAGGTCACCTCCCCCAAACCCAGGCCCGTGGCCTTCCCGCCTCACCTGACGTGGGGCAGGGATCCAGGTTGCAAGACCGGTACTTCACCCTCACCCCCTCGCAGTACTTGCCGCCATTGGCAGGTGTGGGGTTGCTGCACTGCCTCCGGGCCAGCTGGACGCCCCCGCCACAAGTGCGTGAGCAGGGACCGTAGGGCTCCCACTTGGCCCAGGAGCCGTCCACCTGCAGAGAAGAGTCTGTCATACTTCCGCGGGGCTCCAGGTGCCACTGCCAGGCCCTTAGTCTGTAGGAAAGCTTGCTGGAACTGCCTCCAAGTTCCCATCCTGTCCCCCTGGAATGAAATCTACTTTACATCATGAGAAAAAAAAATGATAAAGCTGATGACCCATAGTCACAGACAGAGCCCACACACAACACCTCAAGCAATGAGCAAGCACCAACGGCTCACACTTATGAATGAAATCACTCAGAAGAGAAAACCCTCCCCAGGCTGGGCAAGGCAGACCAGTCTTACAGTCACAAAGATGGGTCTGAGTTAGCAGCCAAAGCTCCCTGGGTTTCACGTGCTTCCCCTGCAAAAATGGCCTGGTAACACTCAGGTCTGAGTTTGGTAGAAGCCTTAAACGAGCACATGCCCTAGCGCCAGACCTGCCCCTACGCAGCCACTCAGAGCCTCCGCTTTCCACTCATTGTTAGCACATCTACAAATGTCTAAGCCCCCCACCCCTGCATGGGTCCAACCGAAGCCCTTGCCAGGAAACAGTACTGCCATAGATGCTTAGATAGTTGAATTTGTAAGTATTCTATAATTCAGACTTTTTTTTCCAAACTAAACTGACCTTTTACCTTATTTAAGTGCTGCATTTGAGAAAGTTTCCCTATAAGCAGTAATAATTGTGTATTAAAAAGACACACAAGTGGACTTCCTGTCCCGGTCCCCGGTTCCCAGCCCGCTGGGCCCATGCACCCACCAGGTAAGGTCCCTCGTCCCCTCTGCTTCTCTTTTGCGTTCCTGCGCCTCACTTCCTGTCCCAGTCCCTGGTCCCCGGCTGGATCAGGATCCTTGGCCCGCCTTCCCCTTCCCCTTTCCCTTTTTTTTTTTTTTTTTTTGAACCCCTCTTGCCTAAGCTCCACTACCAAACCCATCATACATCTTGTCTGACAACCGATCTGGTCCACGAGCCTACCAGGACTCCTCAATTCCAAAGCTCCATCTCCACCTACAGACCAGACCCACAGGGCTTCACAGCAGCCAGCAACCCGAGCTCTGACACGAAGCCAGGAACTTCCATAGGGGAACCAACTTGGAGGTTCCAGCCCAAACACCCATAGACGCTTGTAGAGTATAACGCCACCAAAGTGCAGAGGTCGCTTCCATACAAAATGATAACAAGGAGTAGGATGCAATCTCAGGGCCCGAGCCCACCCAAATCAAATACAGGAGACACTACCATGGAAGAAAATGGGAATCATGCAGATGAAACCTCTGAATCGGAAGCATCTGAGGCACACAGACAAGTGCAGAAACTTATAGAGCAACTGAGATCAGAGATAACGTCTGAAGTAAAAAAAAGAAATACATGAAGTGAAAAAACGGCTGGAGAAACGTATAGAGGAAATCGGAGCAAAAATAATATCTAAAGTTAACAAAGACATGTCTAAATCAATAGCATCCCAAGTAGGGGAGCAACTACAGAAAAGTAGAGAGGAGAACAGAACAGAAATAATCTCTGAATTAGAGAGAGAAAGGATAACCATAATGACAGACTTCAACACTACTAAAGAAGACATTGATAAAAAATTAGAGGAGAGCCGGGCATGGTGGCTCACGCCTGTAATCCCAGCACTTGGGAGGCTGAGGCAGGAGGATCGTTGTGAGTTCGAGACCAGCCTGGGCTACAAAAGTGAGCTCAAAGCCAGCCTGAACTGCACAGTGAGACCCTGTCTCAAAAAAAAAAAAAAAAATTAGAGGAGAATAGAAAAATGATGGAGTCCCTGACGGAGCAATATAGGAAAGAAATAGATCGCATGAAACAGTTTCACAGAGATATACAAGGAGATGCACAAGTGGAAAGCTACGGAGAAATCCTTAAACTCTATGTGGCTTTGTAGTACCTTAGGGAGGGGGATGTTTGCTTGTTTGTTGGTTGGATAGTTATCTATTTTAAGAGGATTGGGTAGGAATAGAAAACTTATAGCCTGCTGTCTGTCTGTCTGTCTGTCTGCTCGCCTGTCTCTGTCTCTGTCTCAGTCTGTCTGTCTGCATCTCTCTGTCTCTGTCTGTCTCTGTCTCTCTGTCTCTGCCTCTCTGTCTCTCCCTCTCTCCCTCCCTCCCTTCCTCCCTCTTTCTCTGAAGCAAGGTCTCATTAAGTATTGCAGGTAGGCCTTGAACTCATTATGTAGCCCAGTTGGCCTCAAACTCACAGCAATCCTCCTGACCCTGATGCAGCCTCAAGAGTGCTGGGATTACAGGCAGGAGCCACCGTGCCCAATCTGCATTGCTTCTCCTATGCAAAATGGGTTTCACGCCCTGAACACAACGAAGTTGGGCGACAGAGGGAGCAACCTAGCGGTGCGAGTCCAGGACTCAGCTGTCTCGGACGGTCCATTCAGTCGCTCACCCACATGGACCTCATCAGGAGCTGATCGTATGAGACAGGAACACAGCGACTGTGTACGCAATCAGGGTCGTCATCCCATTGGTCAGCCAGACGGCTCTTGTCTCCCGTGTACCCAGCCCAAGCGGAACCTGCTCTCTCCGAGTTGGCAAGGACCAGCTGAAGGATGAAGGGTCTATGCTGAGGTCTCGTGTGCCACTTTCTGTCCTACCTCTAACAGTGGCTACAGCACAGTCGCTGCCCTACGTCATCTGCATGTCTTCCCACCCATCTGTACAAAAACATTCACCGTGCTCCTTCTTTCACTGGCCAAATATTGACTGTGCTCCTACTACATGCTTGACACCACCTACTGCAAGTTCCTACCCTCAACAGCCCCATGGGGCAGAGGAACAGTAAAAATAATCCAGTGGGCGTAGCGCCTTGGATAGGGTTAAAAGTAGTTGAGGGTGAGAGTAATTGGGAGGACCTCAGTGCGGGGGGCTTCCACATTGGCAGGCAGCAGGGAAGTCTCAGTATAAACTCAAAGGAAACGCAGGTGTGAGCTAGGCAGACGCCAGAGACAGAGCATACCAGAGAAGGCCCTCAAAGGCCCTAGAGGCAGCCAGAGAGAAGCAGACAAAGGCAGAGGCTGGGCTCATCCCAAGCCAGATGGAGAACACCTGACGGGCTCCCAGCAGAGAAACAGCGCACCCTAACTTAAAAGTTTAGAAGGCTCCTCCGGTTCCACATTGGGGATTAGCTGTGAAGAGAAAGGATCCAGAGGCAGGAGGCCAACTGGGAGCGACTGATATCATCTAGGGGAAGGGGATGGTGGCCAGAGGATAAGCAGGAAGAGTGAGGAATGAGGTTCAGAGGCTTAGATAGGGCCAGCGGGTGTGAGTTACACAGTGCGAGGTAAATGCGAGGAAGAAGATTGCAGCAGGAGCTACAGGAAAGAAGAGCTGCCAGAACAGCCCTCAGCAAAGCGGCCAGAAGCTCAGCCCCTCAGTGAAGCGGCCAGGAGCTCGGCCCTCAGCAAAGCGACCAGGAGCTCAGCCCTCAGCAAAGCAACCAGGAGCTCAGCCCTCAGCGAAGCGACGAGAAGCTCAGCCCCTCAGCAAAGCGGCCAGGAGCTCGGCCCTCAGCAAAGTGGCCAGGAGCTCAGCCCCTCAGCGAAGCGGCCAGGAGCTCGGCCCTCAGCAAAGCGACCAGGAGCTCAGCCCTCAGCAAAGCAACCAGGAGCTCAGCCCTCAGCGAAGCAACCAGAAGCTCAGCCCCTCAGCGAAGCGGCCAGGAGCTCGGCCCTCAGCAAAGTGGCC
>PVJA010013510.1:0-10000 GCA_004027025.1 Myocastor coypus
ATTGATGTAGCACTTCTTGTAAATATATGGTAATTAAACAACATACACCAAAGGGAGAGAAGGAAAATCAGAGAGAGTTTCAGAAAAATAAAATAATATTTCAGAAATATGAAAAAAAATATCTAAGAAGAAATAATATCCCAGAAAAACTGAACATGCATGGGTTAACCAAAAAGAGAGCACTTAAGGGTCCGGCAAGACGGTTCAGTGGTCTAAAGCACCTGGTTACAAAAGCTTAGGCAACTGCAGGGACCACAGTTCTAGATTCTATTCCCAGCACCACAAGCTGCTTCAGCCTCACCCCAAGGGCAGGCTGAGCCAATCATAATAGAGAAACAAAACAATACAAAACAACAACAACAAAAACAACAGTGTTATACAACTTACGTTTTTCACAGAAATCACCAAACGCATTGTAAATGAGCTAAGCCAGAAGAATATCACATGCTTCAAGAGCAAAACATATTAGAATTATAAGTGGTGCTTGGTGTGGAAAGTAGTTTTTAGGTATGTCATGGAAAGCATAATCCATGAAGGAAAATGGTACCTGATGGTTTGCACTTATTAAAATTAAATATTTTGCTCTATTAAAATACATATAAGAAAAGAAATACACATAAGAAAGATAGTTTTGGGACCAGCAGGATGACTCAGTGGTCTAAAGCGCCTGCAGACAGCTGCAGGGACTGCGGTTTGATCCCAGGCACCACATGCTGTGCCAGCCCTGCCCTTCCGGGCGGGCTGAGCCAGCCATAAAAATGAGTGAATAAACAAAGGTTCTGAAACAAGAAAAAAATAAATAAAATTAAATTAAAAATTCTTAAAAAAAAAGAAATGATAATTTCTTTATGCACTCAGAATACTTTGGATAATTGTACTGCTGATTTCTGCTGGTCTGTTGAAAGGAGCAGTTAACATTTAAGATTTTTTCTCTTTTAATTTTTGTAACTTTTTAAACCAATTTTGCTTGCTTATATCTGGTAATCTGTACAACTAAACTGAAGATGTTAATGTACAATACAACAGGTGTTGGTGAATTCCTGTCATTTTGTTTAGAAAAATTCATAATTTCTATTTTTTTTCTATTTTTATTCTCTTGAAAAGCAAATTAAAATTAAAACTTAAAGAATAAAGGGTACAAAAAAGAGGAACTCAGCTGGCTGTACAACTATATTCTTCTGACTGATGAGTACCTTGCACATTAAGCACATGAAAAATATTTTCCTTTTGCAAAGAACATGGACGTCATTCCATTTAACATCCTAAGAAACAGAAAAAAAAAAAAAAACGTTTTTAATTGGCTAAGATGTAGGATGAAATTTATATGTTAGAATTTAATCTTACTGCATTATCTATATATATGTATATATAGTATATGCTAATATATATGTATATATGTGATGTATTATATATTGTATATATGTAATTGGTTGGAGAAAATTCTGTTAAGGTATATATAAGTAGAACATGTAAGAGTACTGGCAAAAATAAAAAATAAAAAAATAAAAAAAGAGTACAGGCAAAATCAATTTCACATAAGCACTTACATTTCACTGATAGAGTTGTTTCCCAAAAGAAATGCCATGCATTTGATTTCAATTTATTAATTAATCAAACAGTAATCACACAGTATCAAAATTTCTTACTCTTGTGATAGGAAGTTGCAGATAAACAAGATGAAGTGTTGTAAATCTCCCTCTGATAACAGATTCAAGTTGGAGACATAATTATGAACTAATGTTTAGACTAATAAAACGATGGTTGCTTACTGACCTATTTAAATATATGTATATGCTTATTTACATTCATATATTTTGCATGCATGCATACATACAAACATTTGCATAAATATATTTTCATACTCTCTGGTAATGGTATCACAGTTCTAGCCCCCAGGACCAAGAAGCCTGGTGATAGCTATCTGTGTCTCCTTCCACTGTGTGTGAGAAGGACCTACAGCTCAACCAGGAAGCACCATTTAAAGTTCAACCTGGATTGTCTTCTCTTGCCAGAAAGGGCAAAGGGGTTCAGGGTAAAGAAAACACACCAAAACTTCTGCTGAGAAGGTACGCCAAAGGGTCACAGGCATCAGATGAAGGACACTCAGTGGACGAACCTGGGAAAATTGGTGGAAGAAAGCAAGCATTGAAGCATTCCAGTTTAATCACAAGTGCAGAATAATTATCTACCCATCTATAGCAATACAAATAAGAATAAATTACTAGCGAAATAGGGGAAGATGGCTAGCTCCATCAGAATAGCTCCTACAGAAGGAGAAGCCAAATGCCCACCATCTCCAATACACAAAAGGAGGAATGGCTTGCAAATGTAAGCAATTAGTTGCTCAGACTTCAATTATCCATCTCCTGCTACACTTCAAATCAAGAATATCACAGCTACAATCTATAAAAGACAAGTGATTGTGAAAATGGAAATGAATAATGTATATCAATAATCTGAAAAGTTTAAAAAAGCTTGAAGGATTGATTACATAAGAAATTACAAATACCAATGAAACAACATTTAAAATTAAAAAAAGTTTCAACAAAGAAGTAAAAATTATATGAACTGACTGAATGCTATACATGTGAGGAATAATGTAAAGTAAAAATGTATGCTCTATAATAGAACAGAGAGAAAACATGTCATACAGTGGTTATCAAAATGATATTTTTTCCAGTTATATAAATATGAAGAGTCTCCTGGATAGATTTTTTATGTTTGACAAAATGTCTTAGAAAAATCTAAGGAAATTGAAATAATATGAAATATATTTTATAGATGTTGATAGTATAGTATTGGAAATCCAGTCACAGAGCCAATTCTGTGAAGTTTAATATTAAGAAAATAAAGTAATTGTTCATGAGAAACCAATAGATCAAGAAAAGATTGAGAAGGAAACATTAAAGTATCTGGAGATAAAAAGAAAACAATGTGACAAAAAATTAGTTATGGGATATAAAAGTGCAACTCTAAAAGCAAAGTTTGCAATAACAGGTATCTATGTCACATAAATCAGAAGTCATATCAAGTACGTAACTTAGCCTTACAGCCCAAATAAATAGAAAAAAATAATAAACTTAGGCCAGCATAAGTGGAAGTGAATACAATGCAAAGATCAAAAAAAGAATTAAATAAAATAGGGATTAAGAAGCAGACCAAATATCAAGAAAACTGAGTTCTCTTTCAGAATTGATAAAATAAACATTTTTTTAGATTTAAAGAAGACTCAAATTAATAAAGAGGCAGCAAAGAAGATATTAGAATTAATGCTACAAAATGCAAAGAATAGTAACAGTTTATTCACAGATATTTTCGAGTTCATACTGAAGACCTTGAGTTTGCTAGGCAAGCACTCATTCCATTGAGCTATCTCCATGGCCCCAGTAACAACTTATTATAAATAATTATGCACCTAACATTTTAAATCAAGAAGAAATGGACAAATTCCTATGCATTATACAACCCACCAAGAATGAATAAAAAAAAGTCCAAGTAAAACAATAATTAATAAGAAGACTAAATTAGCAGTAAGTAGCCAATCAGGAAAATAAAAAAAAAATCAGAAATTGATGGCCTAAGTGGTGAGTTCTATCAATCATTTAATAATCTTCACAGAATAATAAGGAATCTATCTAAACTCTGCTTAGGATCCCAGCATTACTATGATACAAAGCCAGACAAAAACATCTCTAGGAAATATCATAATGACTTATTTTTTGATACTTATACATATATCACATGCATTGCTACACATGCATGTATATATCTATATATAATGGGACGTTATTCAGTTATAAAACTTCATTACTGCATTTCTTATCTCTATTTTGGGGAGGAGCCACCGCTAGTAGCCCCTGTGTAAAGGTTTGGTCCCCATAATTGCAGCATTGGGAGATGTGGACCACAGAGATGCGGGACTCCTGGAAGATTCTTAGGTCAAGAGAAAAATGCTGTAAACATGGTGTCCCATCCCAGATTCTGTTCTCTCTCTGATTCCCAACTGTAACGTGCATCTAGATGTGAACTGCAATTCAGTCAAAATGTGCCACATTCTCCACATATTTATATCAGTAGAATTTTCTGACACTGGTTCTGAGCCTGGTCAAAGCTTGAGTTTTTTTTTTTTTTTTCTTTTGTCTTTTTGAGACATGGTCTCGCTATGCAGTTGAGGCAGGTCCTGAGCTCACTTTTGTAGCCCAAGCTGGTCTCGAACTCGCTCCAATCCTCTTGCCTCAGCCTCCCGAGTGCTAGGATTACAGGTGTGCGCCACCACGCCCGGCCAAAGCTTGAGGTTTTGCAAGGGACATAGCACACCTAATTTATAGTTTTTACAATAGTCACCCAAGGAATTGTATGCAGAACAACAGAGCAGGACATCTATCCACACATTAAAGACCAAAGAATCCAGCTGAGGGCCTGGTTCCCACAGTAATGTCTAGCATGGTCCAGCTAAAGACATGAAGTGCATAACAATGTCTCCCACAATTCCAGCTGCAGGCCTAGAGCTCATGTCAGTGTCTATGCAGGTCGATTTCATGGATCTGCACTGGAAAGGCCAGAAAGGACTAGAAGCTAGAAAGTCTGTGCCAGTACTACAAAATATCTGTGACAGGGCTAAACGATCTGCATTGGACCCAGAACACAAAGCTCAGAGTGAGAAATAGAGCTCCCCAGAAAAGTACCACAGCCTTCCTCAGCAACAGCGAGGTCCTGAGCTTCTCCAGCAATGAAGAAAGCTGAGTTCCAGTCATGAAAGCCAGTGTGACCAGCTTCTCCATGAGGCCAAGTAGTGCAGCATCTCCCCACCAGAGCCAGCAAGTGATGCTCAAGATGAGGACCCGAACTCCTGAAAGTGAATGGCAGCCATTCTCAGCGACAGAGAGATCCTGAGCCCCTTCTCTGATGACAGCAGCCAAATTTACCAGGAAAGCCAGCATTGCAAGGTCCTCCAGCAGAAAAGCCAAAGAAAAACCAGCCGTTCCTAACAAGCTACTAAAAGCTTCTCCAAACAGCTTCCCTAACAGACTCACAAAGTCTCAAATTCTGCCTCTTAGGCTGCTGCTAACAGCCCTCAGGTAGCCTCCCATACCCAGCACCAGGCTAGTTCATTCCAGCTGGGTGTAACAAGTTGACCATCAGCTGGCATCCACCATAAACCTACAAGCCACAGGATGCACTATGGTAAATCATAAACAACCTATATACAATATTTTGCCATAGCGATATAACCCTGATTAATCCACAACCCCTGAAGATATTTGGAGAAACATACATTTATATCGAAAATCCTGGCGATGAGAACGAATACCATATTAAGTGTGATAAACAAATTCAGAGAATGACTAAATTTGAAGAATAATTTATTATATTAAACCTATGTTGTAACTAGTTTTCCTCAAAAATCTTCTTGCTTTGAAAGTCCTTCGCATAGCCTCTTTCAGAAGCTGACCTGCAAGCTTTCTGTTGTGAGTGCCTTTAACCTCACTGCCAAGGTTGCTTTGGTCTTGAATTGATTACAAATGCTTATCTTTCATTCTCCTTTGACTTTGGGAAAAAGCCATAATTCTCCCAAGCAAGACCCAGAGAATAAAGTGGAGGAAGACATACTTATAGCTTTTATAAACCTGCTTTTTCGCTGGATGCTACTCGGCAGTGACATTCACCATGCCTTTTACCGTGACCTCATGAAAGAGAACTTCCAGGTATGCTTCAAAAAATGGCAAGAACAATGGGGTAAGTGTATTTGAAGAGAAGGGGGTTTGTGGAAGTGTGTCTTTCGCTGTAGTAAATATGTTTGCAACTTAAGCCATCTGTGTACTTTGATCAACCTCTTGGATGATTATTTTTGTAACATTTTTTAAATAATAACTTCTGAAAAGTGAAGGACAGCTTAGCAGTAGGCAGGACTTAGCAATGAAAGTTTAGACTGATTATGAATGTGCAAGAGGGAAGTAAATGTCGTTAGTGCTTGAGGGTTTAAAAATTTTCCAAGAATTTAGCTCTGTTGGGGATATGTGCGCTAATTCAAGTGATTAAACTATGAAACACACGTACATGCTCACTGGGGTGAAGCTCAAAATGTTACACGAAATAGCTATCTCACAGTTACTTGGCACAAGTGCCTACATGTAACATGATGAAAATAATAACGAGGATGACAATAGTAATAAATTTGGGAAACCAGCGCAATGAAAAGATAATTGTGTCAATGTCCATATTGGGATATTGCTGTGATTTATGACCTATTGAAGCAATTCGATGTCCACAGCTCCACTCCATAACCTCCTGTGTCATGGGGAGAGTGCTGCGCTGGAATGTCTGAGTCCTGACAGTCCCATCATGGCATGCCTCTGTGTATGACAGAGAGAGCACATCTAATTGGCTGTGTCACCCACATACATCTGTTTTACTTGTTTCCAGGCAATGGGTGTCTGTATTTACCTAGTAGACAATCTGTTTACTTCCAAAGCGGAAAAAAAATTTAGAAGAAATGTCACATACTGTTGGCAATATGTCATGTAGCTCAACTCTTGTCCCTGTGTAAGTCAGAAAATGTCTATAAGCTTCACAAAACTTTGCAGTGAAGACAGGAAAAGAAATATCAACAACTTCCTCCCAGCTGAGTACAGACTCAGTGCTCCACCAACTGAGCTAAATATTCTTTTCCACTGTGAATTCTTGGCATTGGGTATTTTGACTCAGCAATGAGAGAAAAGTAAATAAAACATAGACCTAGCATAAATATAATTCTATCTGATGTCAGAGACAGTGACAGTTAAGGTAGCAACTTTTGCATTGGATTTCTTTTGAATTTAGAAGCTGTGTGGGGCTGTCATCACAAGGGAAAGAAGCATCCTCTTTTGTGACATAGGGATGGCTGGACTGTGAGCTGCAGCAATGCACACCAGAAACAGAAAGATCAACAGAAGTTTAGAAATTTCTTTTCATTTCAAGGTCTGTGACGTGCTAATGAAGCCCACTTGGAAGAATACTACCAATATTTCAAAAATGAAACAAGGTAAGTAGCAAAATATGCTACATGGAATGAAGTATTTGGAGGTGAAAACTTTATTACATGAGATGCGTAGGCTTGCTGATCTTTTATGCAAAATATATTCTCCATAATCGGTTGCCATAAAAATGTCTAAAGCCACTGTTTTGAGCGCATAGATGTGAGTCATGGGTAGTTTTTGAAGATGTAGGACTAGAGTATACATGTATTGGAAGTTCATGCAGTAGTGACGAGCATTTTAGAGTCTCTTCAGTAGGTTAAGAGCACTGTTCTAGGCTAAGCTTGCTCGCTCATGCTTGCCTCATACCTGGTGGGCACGATCTCCTACACAGTTCACTGTGCTATCCTCAAAACCCACTTCTTGTTCAAATCACAGAGCGAAAGTGATAATAACCCTTAAGTTTGAAACAGAAAAGTAGGCACCCTCTGGAATTTGCTCATGCCAATGTTACTGATAACATTTTATGATTTACATTAAGAAACAAGATTGAAAAAGAATCACCCAGAGTACCAATGTAAAACAGTTGTAACAATGCATTAGAAATAATTTTGAAATTCACAGAAGCCCAGGCTCTAGTGTATTGCACACAAAAAAAATTATTATTGTAAGTAATCCACAGGGCAGATTTATTTCCAAGAGAAACATTACCTCATCTAGAGTTGCTCTGCCACTTTCTGCCTTTATTTCTAGTCTTAATACTATTTCCTTGCGCACTCTGTCTTGTGGCTGGCCCGAGCAGTTGCATTTGTCCAGGCACTGGTTGGAAGAGTGGTGAGTTTCCAATAGTCCTCTTCTGACTCTCGCACTATTTCCATGGGTCCCTATTTATGATGGCTGAAATTATTAACTCTGTTTTTCAAGGGAGAAACAAGGATTTAGTTATTTAGTTTCAGAAAAATCCATCTTTCGTTAGTCTCTGGAACTTTCTGCATTTTTTTTTTTTACATGCAGTAACAAATGCAATGTCTTTTTGCTATGGAGACTGGCACTTTGGATGCTGCCCCGAATCAATACACACGTCTTGTAATCAAAGTGTTTTTCACTGGAATAGTCCGAAAAATTTTGCAAGAGGTACTAGTGTGTTCTGATAACAGTTTTTTGAACACTCCTTCAAATTTTCAGATATTTGTGGTGTGTCTTGGATTTTCAAAGAACAACAAAAAGTAACTAGTTAAATCATAACAAGTTACATTTTGATGAAACAGAATCATCAGAAATCCATGGGTAAGGGGGAGTCAGACCCCTTTTGCCACATCACAATATGCTAAATGATGTGCTGCAGCGGGGATCTGCTTGTGGTCCAATCAGATTTTATCTTACACCACGCACTCAAAGTCCTACAAAGTCAGCATAGCATTTGCATGGAGACAGTATAAGACCAGCGAATTTGCTAGACTTTCCTTGGATGGTGTCTGAGGTCTGATTCATGAATGAGCTCTGTTGGCTTGGGCAGCCATAAGAATACCGTTGTCTGGGTGACATTAACAATAGCAACAATCTTCTTCTTCTAAGATTAAACTATAAGCCCACTGCACCACGGCATACAATGTCCTTCCCTGCTCGTTCAGGGTGACTGCAACCTCTGTTCAGGACATTGCTCTCCTCATGAGTGCCCACTCCCGTGCTCCCATGTTAACCTGAGTTTCTTCCCAAATGCACAGTGCTCTGCATCCTTGACAGTGGATGTTAGGGCGTCATAGGGATTCTGAGAGGGCACATTTGGCTTCATGGGTGCCTAACCCTTGGTTCAAGGGATTTTCTTTTTTGGCTCAAGGAGCTTCTTGCCCTAGCAGAACACTGGACAAAGCTTTGTAGGTGGTCCCTTGAGCCAGTGCTCCATCAATTCTGGTACACTGAAAGCCTTTAAAATATTGATTTGTGAAAAACACACAGCAAATGCCGAAGTGCATGAAAGGCCTCTAGCCCAACATGTGTGAAGCCGCACCATTTATGCACTCTAAGCTCTCACTATGAATCTCACCTACCAACATGTCCCCTGGCATGGCTGCCTGATTGCTAGGAAGAATTGGAACAGCACTGACATGCTTCACCTCTTTTATCCATAAAACTGTTGTGTCTTAATATCTATAAGAGAAAATGGTTTTTAGGAGTACATATTTTGGAATAGATGGATTGTGAGATTCTAGTACAAGTACCATGGACATGGGTGATTTCAAGGTTTATTTTAAAACTCAGTTAATCTTTAAAGCCATCCTCGGAGCTGACAGAAGTTAGAGAGAAAATCAACCATCTTCTTGCTAACCCAGGGGCCTGTACCTCACTTGCTGGCTCTTACCTACTTTCGTCTGTGCAAAATGCTCACCCACTTTCAAGTGGAAACTCACAAGTGATCCTGTCACATGCCGTTAACTTGTCTCTTGAGAAATTTCTACTTTCTTAGAGCCTTTATAGATTGGTATTTTAACAGAACAATCGTAAGTTGTAGGAAACTTTTTATGTATTGCTTGCGTTTTACACAAACATATAAATAAATTTTAGCACAGAAATAATATGCTACTACCATATTAGTATACGTATTCAATATTAGTATTATTTAGTATTAGTATTAGCATTTATATAGTCTAATAGTATATCAATAAATGCTAGCATATAAGTAAATATTACTGAATGTTTGTTGAAGTAATGGAAACACTATGAATTTTGAGGGAAAATGAAATGTGGTGGATAACGCATGGCCTATGACAGTGGAGCAGTTGTTTATGGGGAAACGTTGGGGTAAAACGCCACCCCTAAAGAGCCAGACAGATGGTTCAACAGACTAAGCACCTGTTTAGGCAGGGCACAGGAACTGGGGTTCGATCCCTGGCACACCAAGCTGGCCCTGCCCCCCGGAGCATGCTGAGATGTCGATTGAGCCTGGGTGTGGTGGCGTGCACCGGTGAGTCCAGCATTTGGGAGGATGAAAACAAGAGAATCACTACGAGTCTGATCTCCATATGAGGTCCTGTAGAGCCTGTGCTAAA
>PVJA010013510.1:12500-49409 GCA_004027025.1 Myocastor coypus
GCAGCTTGGACTCTGTAGTGATTGATACATCTGGTCAACTCCACTGGATGACTCAGCGGCCCAGTTCCCTGTTGATGGGGGGCCCACTCTGGGGTTCAATTGTTTCCTCCCTACAGTGTGACCAGGACCCATCCGGGGGTTAGATTGGTTCCACCTTAGGGCACAATGGGCCCACCCCAGAGTGACTCAGCACAAAAAGACCTTATAGAGGGCCTGAGGAAGGAGTCAGGCTTCCACCTTGTTGGAGGAACGTTAGTCTTTGTATTTGGCTTGGAGTTCATCACCTGGCTTGAAGCGCAGACTCTTTGCCCTCTGGCTTGGGTCTTTCCCATTCTGTTGCAGACTCTTCAGTGTCCACCTAAGACTCTTGAGTCTTCCGTCACAGACCCATTGGCCAACAGATAAAGACTTGCACAGAGCACTGCAGTGAACTTCAGACCTTGGTATTGAATTCTTCAGTATGGGGCATGCAGATGCCCTCTGCATGCATCCTCAGCGGACTCTGTGGCTGACTGTTGTAAGCCAATCTTGTAATTCCTTGTACATTTTGTGTTAATATCTATTCCTTATATTATATCTGTTCTTTTCCTCTAAGTAAAACCCTGACCAACACAGACTTGTAGTGTGCCATCAGGCCCCAACTCCATCACTCATTCAGCATACCTGGGAGTGCTGCTAGTTGTTTTGATAAGAAAATTATAGCTGGGTTTGCTGGCATAAGTCTATCATGCCATTAGATCGGAAGGAACTTCTGAGGCAGGGGTTTCCCAAAATTGAGGCCAGTCTGGGCAGCTTATGGGGTTAGAAATACTGTCTGTTAACAGAATGAAAGAGCATAGGAAGTAGATTACTAGTACAACACCTGTGGATTTGGTCACCAGTGCTGAAAAAAGAAATGGAATTAAAAATAGGCATCATTAAAGTCTCATACTGTAGCATATAATCCTTGACTGCGAGTAGCAAAATTAGAACAAAGGGAACGTTTTGTTCCCACTAACTCCTATTTCTCTGTCTCAATTACCCTTTGTCTCCTTTCTCTCAGAATTTTCATCGGGCCCTAGAGGGGTGTCTCTCCCTCAGCCCTGAGATCACCTTGACATACTTCTCAGTCTAAACCTCAGTCCCAATTTTCCAAGAATCTGATCTTTGGTATCTGATGAAGTCTGTTTCTGTAGGTTTTAGGTTAAAGTACCTCTCAAAATCACTGGATGTAGATAAACATTGATCACAAAGAACAGCAACCAGAGAGAAGACCACCTTAAGAGGAAGCTTCAGAGGTGCTATTAGGACAGCTGAAAGATGCCTCAGGGCTGGCCCCTCATTTTAGCTGGGTAGCGCAACAGAACACCAGTAGAGCTGCAAAGTGGCAGAGGATACGTAGACATTGTGGATGGCAGAGCACACATATGGACATGATTGCCAGTGTCTTCTTTTGATTGACCAAAAACTAAAACTTAAAATTGACTCAATTGACTGAAATTAAGAAGAGACATTTCTAAACATCAGCACATACTCTTTCTTTAAATACTTGGCCAAAAGCTAAATCTTTGTAATTGTTATTATGTAACACTATGAAATAAAACAAAATGTATTTGGGCCAATTTGAACATAAAGTTCACCTGTAACAAGATAAAATTAAACCAATTCTGATTATTTAAGAATGCTGGTAATGCTGGAATATCTCAGTTTGGAAGTTTTGTTTGGAATACATATTGACAGTGTGAGGTACGAGAAAAGGAAATATAGCACACTGAACAGCTGCGAGATCTGAGTCTCAGGGCTCCATGATCTCACTGTTGAGAAAGAAGTAATTAAGAGATGGGAATCCACAGGAAGGAGACTGGTGTGCAAGGGGAAAACAGGGAAGTGTGACTAGGTCAACTAAACACAAACATACAATTGAACAAACAGCAACAGTTGAACTAATTCAACTTTTACAAATGTCACCACAGTTCAAAAGCTATGACTTTGCTCTAGTATTCTACACTCCTTACCACTGTAGATTTATTATTAAAGAACATAAGAAATTTCTGGTTCAAAACGCATCTCATTACCCACCTGCTGTTCTTCCCATAACTTTAATCTGGTAATAACAACACCACCTGCTATACATTATTTGGATATTAGGAAGTGAAAATTGTCCCTTAGATTTTATGTTTTCAATTCAAAATCTACTGCCATTTAATCACCTGAGGACATACATAATGATATATGAAAATTATCTTCTTTAGTAGTATTTATTTTGAGACACCAGCATGTAATCTAGAATCATTTATAGTCTTGTTGACAATCAGCTATATGTAAATAATAGTGGGATGAGATTCAGTTTTTGAAAGCTAGACTTTCTCTTGCCATTCCTTATGGCTTTACAGTTATCAGAAATTTGCTTTTATTCCTTAGTGAAATTGAGAAATAGTACCTACATGGAAAATTAGGCCAAAGCAACACTTCAAATGTCACTATGAGGGTATGAATAGATAAACCAGGGACCTAGGTATTGAGCAAAAACTACAGTGAAGGATTTTGCAGTTTTAAGGGCCAGCAAGATAGCACAGCAGACTAAGCTCCTACTTAGGCAGGCATAGGGACCAGGACTCTATTTCAAGCACCACAGGCTGTGTCAAACCTGCTCCCGGTCACACTGAGCCAGCCAGAGACTGGGCATCGTGTCTTATGCCTGTAATTCCAGCGCTGGAGAGGCTAAGAACAGCAGGATTGCTGGAAGCACAAGTGAGACCCTGTTGCAAGCAAACACATTCAAAAAGAAGAAAGCATTTTGCAATGTTAGATTAAATAAACTATGTTATAAGCAAGAACATTATTTTTTTAAAGTTTTCCCTTTCATATTATCTATAGTTTTAGATCAATTCTGAACATAGAAACTGGCCCAAAAGGACAACTGGTAGACTACTGCCTCCTCTCTCTGTCCTTGGGGGATGACAGGGAGGAACCCCAATCCTCTGTAGTATGGTACTACTCATTTGAACATCTGTTTTACTCAAATGCCCAACAGACTTCCTGACGTTTACCTTTCTCTTTTGAAACATTCTAGGAGGTGAGTGTTAAACTTTGGTAGTAAAGCAAGTTTCCTTACTAGTACTGGTAGACTTACTTGATGTAACTTCAAATGACTTTTAAATTCAATGCATATATGGACATATGAAGATATGGTAAGATTATTGTGTGTTGTGAGTAATCAATCATTTTTTCTATTAAATATCTCTATTTCTGATAACCATTTTATAATTCTGTAGACAGCAATGTTTTTAAAATTACTGATTGTAATTTCTTTTTTATTTATATTTCTGGCATACCTGGGATGAGTTATCTCCCTGGCACTCTGTATTTTCTAAAGTTTTCTATGTAAACTATTTTTAACAAAGTACATGTAATGCAGTAATAAATAATTTTAAGTTTTGCAAGTTTATTTTAATCACATTTGATTATTGGATAACTGAGTCTATTTATACTTAAGAGTCAATGCAGTTTTAGATGTGTCTTCTCCCAAACCAGTTTCTGCGAGCTATTTATTTTTAATCCCTTTCTCTCTTCTTTTTGTGTTTTGTCTTATACAAGTATTTTAAACCTCAATTTTATCTTTTTTACGGCTTTTTAAAGGACATTTGAAGCTACACCATGCACTCTTATTTTGCCTCGTGTACTGTGATGCCCTTTAAAATACAGTACTTAAAGCACACCGTTTTTAATCTAGTGTGGGCAATTTTCAGTCTTCCTAGTTTCCTTGACATTTTCGCTTTCTTTTATTTATTTTTTCCCTCAATATCTCAAAAATTGAAGATAGCTCTGCAAAGATAATACATATGATTTTTTGGAACAAAAACCAAATAAAAATATCAAATATATAATTTGTTTTTTATTTATTTGTGAAAAGGAATTGACTTTTATGTCCTTAAATCCCTCCTACAGTGTGCTCATTAAGGTTCTGTTAATTCTCTTCAACCCTTGCATTTTTCCTTTAAATGTATGTTATTTATTTAGATCTTACTGCATTGCCTAAGATCTGTTGCAATGAAATCAAATAGAACACTTCTTTAATGGTATCTATGTACTGCTAAAGCTATGCAGGCTACATTTACTTTAAAATATTGATCATTTAAGATGAGAAAATGTGTATCTTCTTATACTTTCTTTTATAACTAATATTCACTATGTCTTCATTTATTGTTCTCATTTTAAAAATTTTAAATGTGTTTGTTACAAAGAATTTGGAAGACGGGCCAGATAGCTAAGGGGCTGGAATTTGATTCCCAGCAAGCCTGTGGTACCAGCCCCACACCCAGAGCTTGCTGAGACAGTGACTGAGATTGGGCATGGTGACCTGTGCCTGAAATACCAGTTCTTGGGAGGCTGAAAATAGGAGGACCACTATGAGTCTAATCTTTGCAGAGAGATCCTGTACTAAATATATAAAAATAATTTGAATTTGTTCTAATATTATTCAAATATTGACAGAAAGTTTTTGATAGTTATGTGCCGTATATTGGTCTTGAATTTCTCCAACAGTTATCTATAAATTCGTAGTATTTTTCCTTTCTTTTTCTACCAGATATTTTTTCAGGCTGAGAACTAAAGGAAACATTTTATAAATTTGTGTAACTTATCTTTGCAGAGCTATCTTCTACCTTTCCAAAGTACTCCAGCAATTATCAATATTCTTAATATTCTTTGCTTGGTGAGTTCAGGAAAAGCTCTGCTCTTCTTAAACTCAAGCTTCTTGGGTCTCAGAAATCCAGGTTTCCTTGGACTTTTCTATCATTGTACAGTCTAAGAGACTCTGTTTATATGCTTATGCCTAAAGTATTTTAAATACAATTTTTTCTTAAAGGAAATTTATTCAAGTAAGAGCTGCTAATTCATGTGTAGCAAAATCACCACATTGGTAATGTGTTATTTCAATATAATTTATTGTATGCATTTTATATCCTTAAAATGTAGACATGCTGGCTTATCTGTGAAAAATACCATATTTGTCCCTCTCATGTACCCTTATGATATTTTAATATATTATATATAATCTTTTATTATAATACCTAAACCAAAACATTGCATATTAATTTAAAAAAACACACAATGTCATTATCCATCATCTATGGGTTTATCACCTTACCTAGCTAGCTTTTTATGTTCTAGAGAGCAAGATAGAAAAATTATCAATATATATATATGTGTATATATATATATATATATATATATATATATATTTACAAATATGTGTACACATGAATTTCTATTTGTTGAAATACCTCCTCACAGATTAGATAATAAACTTTTTCAGAACCTTGAACAAATTTCATGAGGCACACAAGTAAATCTTCGGTAATTCAGGAGAGAGACGGAATTATGTTTCTTTTTAATTGAGTTTATTGATACGTTTTAGCTATACATAATGACCACATCCATTGTAAGGAATTTATATCTGCATGTGATACATCTTGATTTCACCTTTTCCCCATTTCTCTCCCTTCTTTTCAACCCATACTCCTCTTCTTATTTGAAATGTTTTCTCTCTATTTTATTCTTCTTTTTACCTTATTTTCCTTCCCTTGCTTTCTCCTTCTCCCTCCCTATTCTTCTCTCCTTTTAAGCGAACTTTTTTTTCATATGTCCCAATATTTATTATACATGTTGACTTTATTAACAATTTAAAACTCTCGTGCCAGAGAGACTGTGTGGTATTTGCTCGTGTGCCTGTTGCACTTCCCTTCATGGTGAGCCCTCAGCGTGAGTCCATTTCGCTGGCGCTCGGTCAAATTTTATCGCTCTTCGTGTTTAAGCAGTAGTCATTTGCTAAAAACAAACATATTTTCTATCCATTCATTGGTTGATGGGCATTTGGGCTGTTTCAAACACTTAAGTATTACAAGTTGCTCCCCATAAACAAGGTGTGCACATAGCTCTATGGTATAATGCTTGTAATTATTTTGGGGTGGGGGAAAGATAACAAGGGAAATAGATAAAATCAGACCTAAAATCCTAATTTTGGAGGTGTATCTCCACACTGATTTCTGCAGTGCTTGGACCAAAGAACACTCCCACCAGCAGTGGACAAGGGTCCTTTTTCCTTTCCCTACAGCCCCACCAGCATTCGTAGTGTTGCCAGCTTCTGGAGCACTGTTCCTCCACAGAATTGGCCACGTGGTCTTCCTGGCTCCAGTGCTGTGCGGGCCTCGGCTGTGGCTCCTGCACGCTATCCTCCCGAGGGATCAGGCTGCAGCGCCCTGCAAGTAGCTTTTCCCTCGTAGTTTTAAGAAGTTTCCATAAAATGCACATTCTCCCTTTTCATCTGTGATAAGGCAGTAGGATCTAAGGCACCCATAGTGCCTCGCCGTGCGCTTCAGGCTGCCTGGTAGCTCACAGTGCTCTTCCTACCGCGGTCTCCGGGGTGCTGGGATTATGGAGTGCACCACCGTGCCAGGCTGGCCTTCATTTCTGAACAGAAATACATAATCCACAAAACAAAGTAAATGTGAAGAGACAGCTCGTCGAAGTTCACTATAATTAGGATTAGGAAGAGTGGAGACGCAATGGCAAGAGAATAACGTTTTCTTGACAGCTTCAATGAAGCTAATTTTTAAAAAGTTCCTCTCGGCTTCTGAAAATGCAGTCGATCTTTAGTAAATGTTATATTTCCTGATGGAACATAGCCATTCATTTCTTGATGAGTATCAAAGATGGCTAAGTCACGTCTGGAAAAATTTATAATTATTTTCACTAATAATTAGCAGATAATATAAACGTTTTAATGTTTGTCTATAGGGTGGGGACAAATACACTTCAGCTTTTTATTCCAGCCCACTATATTCTTTTAAAGGAAAACTATTTGAAGGCCATATTCTATGTCCCTCAAGGAAGAGTATCTAGCTAAAAACATGGAATTCTGAGGAAAAGGCTCATAAATTTATTTTGCATGTTTACTTATTCAACCGTTTCCTTAAACAGTAACAGAACGAATTGATACTTACTGGACAGTTTGCACTAGATTCCAGGACCATTGCATTTATTTGTCTGTCTTGCATCTAAAAGAATTCCTCTCTGAAACCTGGGTTCTCTTCAAGTCAATTCATGTATTTCTTTGACAAAGCTCCTCCTTTCCTTATCGTTGCCTCTTCCTTTCTGACATCACAAAATGCTTCCACTTATCTTATAGAGTCCCCGCCCAGCCTTAGATGGTTCCGTTACTTCCAGTTGGCCTCAGAAACAGAGAGCCAGCTATGGCTCAGCTCCTGACCCGGTAGTGTTGTTTCAGGCCAAGGTACGAGGGAGCCTGCACACACATAGTAAGGTGAAATGATGTCCTTCCATTTGTGCCTCTCTTAATGCAGTCACAACTTGATACTGATGTGTGCGGCGCTACCCATTACCTGATAACATCAACTGCCTTTCCATCCTTGATTCCAGCACATCTGTATGAGTGACTTCAAAATGGTTAATTGGAACACGTGTGGGAAAACACAACTGTAGTGCACCACAGCTGTACTCTGTGGCCAGCTCAGGGCTTTCCTGGGGGTGTACCTGGTGAGGCACAGACTTTTAGATGTCATTTCAACATTCATATTTCTGGGTCCTTCATGACATGTATCCATATATATTAGGTAATCAGCATGGTATATTTTATTTTATTTGAATGTCATCTCTATAAACATCCATTTGCTAGTCTCCTCTTATCAGCAAACCATCCTGCATTCATGGGAGAGCCTAGGAATAAATGTGACACATCTGTTTATTTGTTTTGCTGAAATGAAGCCAATGAGCCAATATAGTTACCTTTTGGACGGAAATTACTCGACTCAGTTCAAACACAGCACTTGTGCTAAAGTAATGTTTGATTCATTTAAAGTGAAACTTATTCTTTAAAATATTTTAGTGAACGTGTTCATACAAAACATAACACTTCCTCCATTTGTTTTTGCCTTGTAAACTATAATTCAGCACTACAGTTTATCAAGTATCTACACCAAAGCGTGCACTTGCAGAATCTGAGAAAAAATAAATATGTACAGTGAGCTGAAAAATTGCAAACTCGCAGTGCAATTGGCTTTCGTAGCCTTTAAGAGAATCCTGTGTTATATAAATCCTGCTCATTATATTCTTTTCAAATGAGGCAGAGATGCCAAGAATAAAACACACGCTGAACTCAAATGTGATTGAAACTATGGCCCTCGATAGACAGATAGCCTGAGACACGTACAGACACACAGGCAGATAGCGAGATACGGAGAAATTTATTGTCATGATCAACTGTTAAAGATAACTAATGCCTAATCTAAGAATTTATGTTTGTAACTTAGTTTACACTCATCCAACTTCTATGCTGACTTGAAAATTTCACTGGCAAGATCAAATGCTCAGAATTATAGGTTAAAACACATGAAGTCACCCTGAGCTGACCTAGTAGCCATCAGTGCACCCCTGACCAAAAAATGTTATTGTAACCTTTTAATTATCCTTTTCCCTCAGGTACTATTGCTGTTACAAAGTTTAGTGGCCAATGTGGATATCATCACGTTTTATCAAAACATGGGGGGAGGGACAGCCTTGTATGCCTGAGGTTAAAAGTGAGACTTCAAGTCACAAAGTAGTGACATTGGGATGGCAACAGTGTGAATAACGATGGTGGTGGAGTCACCCTGAAACCACAGAAACAGCCAGGCTGAGGCAGAAGGACAGCAAATGCGACCAGCAGCGAGATGACGTGCCAGCTGCTGATCTTTAATATCTAGAGTAGAAAAAGCAAAAGAAACAAGCAAGTAAATATGATCATGCTTAAAAAGTGGCTAGAGACCCAGCTCAGTGAAAGGACCATGGATTCACTGAGCACAGAGTACGAAAATGTATGCGTGTATCACTGTAACCCATAATTTGCAGATTTTCTGTTTATGCTTACGAAATTCTTAAGATGCAGCTAGAGTTACTCATGACGAGATTGTTGCAATAGCACGAGCCAGGCCAAGTCTGGAATGCCATCTCTGAGGTTGGAAATAAATGCTCATCTGTGCTTATCAATACTTCCAATCCTGAAATCCTACAGCTAAGTAATTATGGCACCTCTGATCGTCTCAGAGAAGGAAATAATGTTCCCAGAAAAAATAAAATAAAAGAAATAATGTTTCTACATAACTTGCGCTGGTGCCATGGTATGAAAGGAAAGATGCTGAGCTCATAAGCGTGGCTGCCCAGGCGCTGAAAAAGAAGCAACAAGAAAACAGGGGATTCCAGCCTCCATGCGCCTTGATGCTCTGCACGAGGAGGAGAGGTCATCCTGTGTCAGTGCCTGTGTTCACTCCTTTGGGGTGACTGGCATGTAAACATGTATTTTACATTGTGAAACCAATACCATATTTTAATTAATTAATTAATTAATTAAGTTTTGCAGTACTTGGGATCGAACTCAGGACCCTGTGCTTGCCAGGCAAGCACTTATTCTACCGAGGTATCTACCTCGCCCAATAGCATATTATTTCTTTAAGAAATTTGCCTTTGTCTATGTCCATAAACTGAAATTTGCGGAGGTTAGAATTTGTGTTCTTTCAGCAACTACAAGTTATTTGTAAAAAAGATACACTGTTTTCTTAGAAATTTTTGAGACCCTTTGCTTTAGAAAAATATATTTTATGAGCTCCACGTTTTTACTACTGGAGCAGCTTGCTTTTAGAGATGTGGAGGGTGCGAAGAAGCGGCGGACATCGAGGCTGTTTTCGAGCATGCGGCATTCGCGAGCAACAGACTGGGCTTCCTCTTGGTGATCACACTGAAGCAGAGTTCCTACTATACAGTTTCTTCACATAAATTCACATTGCATTAGAAAGTAGAATTAATAGGAACATTGTATCACAGATAAATTTTTGAATTCAGAAAAGTTTGAAAATATATTAAAGAAGCCGGGCGTGGTGGCTCACACCTGTAATCCCAGCACTTGGGAGGCTGAGGCAGGAGGATTGATGTGAGTTCGAGACCATCCTGGGCTACCAAAGTGAGCTCAAGGCCAGCCTGAACCACATAGCGAGACCCTGTCTCAAAAAGACGAAAAAAAAAAAAAAATATATATATATATATATATATATATATATATATATATGAGTTTTAATGCACACATTAGGCTTACTTATAAAATAATAACTCCATGTGAGTAACTCATAAAGTCATTTATCATTATACTCGTTATGTCCAAACTATTAATAAGTCAATTTGTCAAATGCATTTTCAGACCATGTTTCTGGTGTTAGAGAATTGAATAGGATAGGAGAAATTATTCTTATTTAGCACCTAGCAGTGCGATGACTGAACTCAATGAACTGTGCCTATAAAGGCTGCTTGGACAAGGTCAGCGTGCAACTCGAGTTGAGGCAGGGGTGAGCTCCAGAGCCAGATGTGGCCACCGTCCCTGTGAAAGGTACATCATCCTTGAATTTCAAGGCACTCAAAGCCAGGAGGACTATGGAAAGTGAACTGGCAGTTCACGTTAAGCAAGCAGAGACTTCGTCTGCAAGGACTGGGCAGAGACAAAACAAAATAGATGGAGCCGCACAGGCTTCAGGTTGAGGGTGGCCAATCCCGTGTCTCATTCCTGGCCAGAGAAGCGAAAGCGCAGAACACACCAGCAAGTGGGTCACAGGAACAAAAGCAGAATATGCAAGTTCTCAGGGGATTTGGATTTCTATTGTTTGAAATAGTGTGGTGCTAGGTCTTCAAGTTTTATGGGAAAACATGACAGTTAAGGTCTCGCATTATCCCCGGCAAGGATTACCACAGGGCTAAAGTCATGCAGTTAGGTCCAGGCATTTAAAGTATAGGCTTTAGAGGGTGAATGTAGCAACATCAGCCGAGACACAGCAGCTAGAGTCTCAAAGAGGAGGCTGAGTCGAGGGCGACAGTCTGTGTTTATGTGCATGTCTTCTGTTTTGTTGGCACAGAGGAATCCAGCAATAAGAACACCTACACTCAGAACAACTGAAGCTTTAGATGAAAGAATGAAAATTATGAATTTTAACTGCTATACTTAAATATCCTCCCACCTGGGAAAAAACCAATGCCATAAAAATAGTGTTATTTTATCTTTGTTGATAGGAGTCATCTTGGATTCTTCTTATGCCCAAAAAACCAAAGTGAAAATTTGAGGCCAGTTTATGGTGATTCCTACCACCCATTTCTTCCTTAAACTGAACTAGTATCTAAGGTATTTTCTTGAAAAATTTTCGTTTTGAAATTGGTGTCAACACATTTGTAAATCTTCTAGGTGGCATGTTAAGTTTGCAGCTATTTCTTTACATTTCCATCATTGGTAAAATATTTAAAAAGAACATATGCATTGTAATAGTTTCCCCAATGTGTGTTTTTGAAATTCAAGCTCTGTTCAACTTGAGAAATTATTAGAAAATTTTCTAAGCTTTTATCTATTGACTTTATTTCCAGAAGAGCAAGCTTAAAATTAGTTTTTATTTTATTGAAATAAGTGGCTAGAGATGAAGAAAGTGTATATTTGTAGAGATTCAAACTTGTATAGCACAAGGAAAGCAGAGTGGGGAGAAAGACAGCGAAATCGCAGAGAGGGGCACTTGCTCTTCATCTGCTATCACACAGTTGCATCTCAGTAAACTCTGATGAGAGAAGCCTTGAATCACTCTGCGTGGGAAGCTGACCTGAAGCAATTTACTCTGCACGATTAAGATCTGTAAATGCTTGGGCTGGGGGGATAGCTCAGCAGTCTAAGTGCCTGTCCGGCAAGCACAAGGGCCCAGGCTCAATACCCAGCACCATATGCCATGCTAGTCCCATACCAGTATACCCACTAAGACTGAGCATGGTGGTGCACGTCTGTAATCTAAGCACTAGAGAGGCTGAAACAGGAGAATCGCTATGAGTCCAACCTGCATAATGAGACCCTGAACCAAATAAATAAATAAATAAATAAATAAATAAATAAATAAATAAATAAATAAATAAATAAATATATAGCTAGCTCAAAAAGGAATCCTTCTCTGTAGAGTGGTGAAGCAATTATAGAAAACAGTGTGGAGACTCCTCAAAAAACTAGAACTGGAAATCCCATGCAATACAGCTATTCCCTTTCTGGGAATTTTCCCGAAAGAACTGAAAACATTATATCATAGCGATACATGTGCATCTATGTTGATAGCAGCACAATTTGTGATAGTCAAATCTTGGAAACAACCAAAATGCCTGTTACCTGAAGAATGGATGACAAAATGTGTTTTTTATACAATAGAGTATTACACAGCTGTAAAGAATAATGAACTCAAAGCCTTCATATATAAGTGCATGCAACTTGAATATATACTCATAAGTGAAATAAAACAGAACCACCTGTGTAAATATCATATACTTTCTCTAGTATAAAAACTCAAAAGAAGAAATGAAAATGTAATGGTATGACACAGTTAAATGGAAAGTGAGAACTTAAAGATCAAACAACAAACAGCAAGGAGAACGGCTAGGAAACATGGCAGGGGCAAAAGGATGCATGCATATGCGTAGGATGGTAAATACAATAGTCCTAATAATCTCCATCAGATTTTTGAAATTAGCAGTTAACTGGTAGAATTCTCACACTAACTAGCTATATCTGCTGGTATCTGTGAATTAAGCAACTACACTAAGCATAGCAATGTGTAATACTAAAACCATGCTTGAGAAGCTTACTATTCCAGCCACTTAGATGCATGTTGTTTCGAATATATTAACTATTGCTATGCTCTGTCTCAAGTAAATGTTTTTTAATGGTAATAAAAGACAATAAGAGACAAAAATTCCATAGAATTGTTCTGCTATAATTTTACACATGTTTAGATTTCTGAATTTCTGGGTAAAAAATGTGTTAATTATTCTTTTCACATTCTGTAGGAGTTTAAAGTTTAGCTTATCCATGATCGTTGGAAAATATCTGTTCCATGTTATATCTAAGGCATTTGTTATTCAGAAAGATAATGACATTAAGCTCAAGTGCCTATGTTATATGGTAATAATATCATCAATCTTCTCTTCTGGATGATTATTAGTTTAAGTCTGCAGCCAAAAAAAAAAAAAAAAAAAATTAGAGCAAAGAAAGGCTACAAGGAGAGCCAATATTTTGGCCCAAACCATCAATAGTAGTGAGGACTCATGACATAATAGAACCTGTACAATAACATCATGTAAATCAGTGGTGTCCCAAATTTTCTGATCAAGGAGATTACGAGGCTACAGAGGAAAGTGATCAACGGTGTAGAGTGTGCCTAAGGAAAGTCACCTAGAGAGAAAACGTTCTCTCATTCTTTCACAGATGGCAAACTGGTCAAGCAACGGCCGTCAGTCATCCAGATGGCTCACACTGACAAAAGATCTATAGAACACTGCACATGGTTTCAGGGTAAATCCTGCCACAATCTGACCAACCTTGTCAATACAAAAGTTACATTTTTTCTTATGCTCATCTTGCTTTATGTTGGTCTTAACAATACAGCAGAAAAGTCTAATCACAAAGTATAAAAAGTAAAGCCCTATTAATGTGCTGAACTGTAAAAAGCTCATGTCAACAACTTCTGACATTTATCAGTTCTGCTGATGAACCATGACAATTATGAACTATTGGACTATATTGGGTTATTTTGCTGAATTTAAGTGCCTACAATATTTGAATGGCAATGGAACAGCCATCTCTGATGAAAGAATACTAAAAAGGAGGATATAAATGAAGGAAAATTTTGTAGTGAAAAAAAACGGCATAAATATACAGCTACTTTCTCTTAGTTCAGTGGGAAGAAAGATTTGTACTAATAGTGTTTAGACAAGATATCATATCTGCATCCTGTACTCTGAATAACTACTACGAAGACAACAATATGCAATGTACTAGTTGTTGTAACTGTCCTAGTAACCAATTTTGAAACTCTCTTTGCTATTTATTTTCCATGAAAATTAATAAAAAAATAAAAAGTAGATAGCAAATTTTAAAAGATTATTATATGCCTTTATGAACACAGTATTGGTTATTCAGTGTTGCTTTATATGTGAATATATTTTTTTTTTTTGTCTTTTTGAGATAGGGTCTCGCTATGCAGTTGAGCCTGGCCTTGAGCTCACTTTTGTAGCCCAGGCTGGTCTCTAACTCACACCAATCCTCCTGCCTCAGCCTCCCAAGTGCTGGGATTACAGGTGTGAGCCACCACACCCGGCTTATATTTGAATACTTTAATATGTGACCTCAATTTTATAAGATATACTTTTGCTGGCAATTTTTTGTAATAAGATAATTACATTTTCAGTTTTAGTATTTTTTGGTTTATTTTTTATGAAAGAGAGGAAACCTTGTGCTTCATCCACTAGGTAGCCCAACAATAATAGGTAACTATGTGATTAGAGTTTATTATCTTCATACAATTAAAAATATAACACATTTGTCTAAAATGTTGTATTGATAATAATTAGATAAGACAATTGTAGAAGCCTACTTTGTTTCACTAGCTATAAATCATCAGTCCCTTAAACATTTTTAAAAATGTCATTAACTGCAATTCAATATGTAGTTTTACGGGAACAACTGTCAATATAGGACATAAAAGTTTGTATTTCACTCTACTTCTAGTCAGGAGTACGTCATATTTATTTATTACTGATTATATAATTTAGAAATACTCCCTTTTCTTAGAAAATAAAATTTAAAAAAAAAATGAAAACTGCCCAAGTATGCATTAGATACTTTAAATTTCCCAGTGTTATACATGCTAGTATAGCTTTTCATCAAACTTGAGTTTAATAGTCCTCGAAAATGTGGTTAGTTCACTGTAGGAGTTGACTTATAACCACAGCACACACTGGTGATAATCTACAAAGAATAAAATGTACTTTTTGTCATATATAAAGGAAAAGCTGGGCTATATTTTGACCTAAAGCAGAAATGACTACATAAACAACACTAGTGGAATGTCAAAAACAAAACACATCCCAGTAACTTGCTGACATCTTGTCGTGTAGAAAGTTCTCTGCTAAAGCATTGCTTATTACAGAACTGTTGCAATGCCCAAATGCATTTTTGTGAGAAGGCGCCGACTTCTGGTCAAGTTCAAGACACACACATACACACACACACACACACACACACACACACACACACAGAGTACAGGAACGAAGAGCTTCTGATGTTAGTTTTGACATCAGCATTAGTTCATTAGTTTTCTTCTACTCTGTAAGTTCTGATTGCACCATGAAAATTACATATAACGCTTTCATCCTGCAGTGACTTACTCAAATTATTTGATATTTTGTCATGTAATGAAGCAGGATTATTCAACATGTTGACAACTTAACGAACTGAACCACAGCTATATTTTTTTAGTATGCAAAGTCAAAAAGCCGTGATCTTTATCCTCCAGGTGAATTAGTCATGGTTAATGACAGGTGTGTGAACACCACACAAAGGGAGACTGTAGCTGAGAGTACAATACTTAAACATATATAGAATAGTACTTTATAGAATATAGGATAGAGTGATTGATTTCTCTGTAGAACGCATGGCTTTATATTTATTTTACACCAACATCTTTGAAACACCGTAATGTTTGAGGTTAAATATAACATTTTCACGCTTGAAATTAATAGCACAATAAATCTGTTTCTTTTCTCTTTGAAAAGTAAACAAAACTAACCCTATTATTGTTCTTTAAAATCCACTCTCAGCTATTTTTAAGTTGCATATGTTATATTATCTTCTGTAAATGAGGTATTTCTGCCACCCTGTGTCATTGTGCTTTACTATTACATTTGGAGTGCTTCCAAATTTTCATCTCACTTCCTTGTCATGTTGCCCGTTTACCACACAGCATTTCCAACGCAGTCCCATTAGCAATTGCACTTCAGCCTTGTGGTGGACGGGTGAATGTCCTTTCCTTAGGCAAGATTTCCAATGTTTGTGTGAAAAATTCTAGTACCATGCATACTTTTCGCTAACAAGTGATTTCTCAAGTCAGTAGTGGATTACACTTGCAATATTTGTTTGTACCTAAGGCTCTGTAGCTTTTGAACATTCCGTTTCATGCCATTACTCTTAATAGAACTAATTCTTTCCTTTCTGCATTGCCAAATGAGAGCATCTTTAATTACTGGGGGTTTATTTCATTATCATAATGAGGATAAAAGGAAGATAGAGTGGTAGTAGATGGGGACTTTAAACGCTTTTGATGGTTGCTGCAACATTAAAATAAACACATTTTTCTCATTAGTGTCATGTAAGCCCTATGTCTGGAAAGAAAATATGTGTGAGTCTTCATACATTGATTCTAATTCTAGTCATTTATTTTTATAGTAGCTTATTTAATTTTTATCATATCTGTAGAACAGTACATTTATCAACTGTATACTTTTCAATGACCTCTTTTCAAAAGAAATTCACAGGTGCAAGTGCTAACTGAATCAAAACTTAGAACACGTTCAGAACGTCTTGTATCTTTCTGCCCCTTCTTAAAACTAGTTAACTGAATCATTACTTATATCTTGATTTTTACATGCTGGAAATTAATTGCATATATTAGGTATTCAGTTATTTATTTTGCAAAGGGTCTCACTACACCTCTTGGGCTTGTAGTGATCCTCCTATTTCAGGCACCACATCACTGGGATTATGGCTGTTGGTGACAGGCAGGGAGCAAAGTACTCACCACAGTGTCTGACAGCAAAATATCCTGCAAAGGCAGTAAATATCCATGGCAGCCTCAGTCCTTCAACAGGTCCCACTCGCTGCCAGAAGAGCCTGCAGTGTGGGTCAGTGCATGCAGGCACCGAGTATATGGCGCCCAGGACCCCAGTGTCCTGAATGGTAGCTTCTGAACTCAGTCATTTTTGACAGTTTAGACTGACTGGCACAGATCAATTAATATTCTGATAAAGTTAATCTACTTGCAGGTTCCACTAAGCTTCAGTAGAAAATCTAAAAACTATTTTCATGTAACTGCTAGAAGATAGTGCAGCTCCGTCAGTGAAACTTACCTATGGTGTAAAGTAAAATATGAAAAATTACTCAGTAGCAAATGTGTTTTCCAAGCCACTGCTGTTCATTTGTAAAGTATGAAAAGACTGGTAGTTGCGTTTTTATAAAATTAAGATATTTGTAAAAATTACTATAAAAGTAAGTTTTATTTCTAACGTATTAGCTTAATAGTTCTATTGGGAAAGATGCTCTTCTCTAAAGAAAAGATCAAGGTTTATTGTGGACAAAGAAATACATTTTTCCCAAAAGGAGTAAAATAAAAGTACAGTGCACATTATGGCAAAAACATGAAAATAACAACAACAACAAAAGCCCTGAATGCCAGGGACACAAAAGGTGCTTGGATGTGTCCAGTAGAACAAAATAGATACAAGAAAAAGAAAAGAACCTCAGATATGGAAAAAGGGAGCAAAGGTTTAGGAAGGTTAAAATAATTCTCAATGCAGAAGGTAGGACAGAGACTGAATGTAAGTGGTCTAACCTTATGAGTCTATATAGAAAGGAAACCCAGAAGCTGACACATCCCTGCTTGAGGCATTGGTCCAGGGAGCCCACAGACCACTGTGAAGCTTAAAAGAGAGGCAGCAGTGCATCAGGGAGACCACGGTGCTACTCTGGAAAAGCCAGGCTCACGTTCTTCTGGTGAATGAACCAATGTCAAAACACCCTAGGAAGTGGGCTTAGCCATCTCAAAGACTTCAAAAATCTGTTTAGTAAAGCTGACTTTAACATCTAATGATGCAAGCGTGCTTTTAGAAAGTCCCAATTCTAGTTGAAACATCTATTCAAGTTTAGTTTTGATACTTAATGATTGCCTCTTGATAAAATGTATGCAAAACACATATAAAGACTTCACAAAAGTTCAGTATTCATGGGTAATGGCAAAAAGCACCATGTATGTTTTAATTCTCATTTTTCCCATGCACGGAAAAATTCAAATCCAATTTCAAATACAAATCTATATTTCTTGGGATGTTTTATAACTTTTGATGCAAGCATTTGATTTAACATATTATTGCTCTTCCATAATATTTGGGGACGGGATGAAAAGTGCCAATGTAAGCGACAGGAAGGATCGAGGTTGCAGACAACAGAACTGAGTAGTAACAAGGACACCATCACGTGTCCTACGGCGCCATTCAAATTCAGGCTTGGTAGGATATTTCTCTCTCTCTCTCTCTCTCTCTCTCTCTCTCTCTCTCTCTCTCTCTCTGTGTGTGTGTGTGTGTGTGTGTGCATGCGTGCATGCGCGTGTGTGTGTTTAGTACAGGGTCTAAACTCCGTGTAGATCATACTCCCAAGGAGTGTCATGTTTTCAGCCTTCCAAGTGCTGGAATTCTAGGCTTGTGCAGGGTGGGGCTGGTATAGCACACTGGCGATCAAACCCTGGCTCCTGTGCTTTGCCTAAATGGCAGGATATTCTGAGAATATAATTTATTTTTAAATTTATACAAAATGATGAGAACATTTTTATAGTTCAAGGAACATACTTTTTCTTTTCTGGATCAGAGCTAATACCCATACTATATTGTATAACAGTTGGACAGTTGGTCAGGTTGTTGTCTCGTAAGCTTGATTGATTTGACATTTGGATCATTTTTCCTTATTCGTTTACAATGACATGTTTACTTATTGCCTCAGAAGTCAAATCCACACCCTGACTAGCTCTGTGGCAGAGTCTGCACGTGAGCACGCTCTCATGCGGCGGAAGTAGGCAGCCGCTCCTCCATGCGGCCCATCTCCGCAAACTTTGCAGACCTAACAAGCACCTCTCTGAATTCCGATTTACTTTCTCTTAAAAATTTCCACAGCAACACAGAGTACTTGCTTGCGCGTGACTCATTTGATTTAACGTGACGCCCCTCAGTTCCGAGTAGTTTGGTGAAATGACAAGGTTGCACTGCTCTTCATGAAAGAAGAATGCTTACTGTGTACATGCACCATTTATTTATGGATACATTTATTTGAGACAAGATTTTGCTATATAGTCCAGGCTGGCCTTGAAGGCACCAGTGAGCCTAGATCAGCCTGGAAGTCGCAGCGATTCTGCTGTCTCAGCCTCCCAAACGCCACTGTGCCAGGTGTGTGCCAGAGCCGCTGGCTATGCCATATTTTCCTTATTTATCTCTTTTATCACATCGAGGTTGATTCCAAAGCTTAGAGATTGTGCATAGAACTGTACTGTCCATAGTGCTAACTAGTGCATTAGTGTTACATTTTTATTCTATTTTCTTGTGTATACATCCATGAGAGAGAGCGTGTCATATCGCAGGATGGAGCAAGCTTCAGCTTTTAGAGGAACAGTTATCCTGTCAGCATGGTGATTTTGCTAATTTACACCCTCACCAACAATATGTTACAGCATTTTTCTCTGTGTCTTTTGCCAGCACTTCTTTTTCTCAGTCATGGCCATTCTAAATATATCTTATATTGAATGATTGAATATGGAATGAAGACTAAATCATTCCCAGATATTTGTGTTTTGTGCTAAAATTATGATTTTATTATTAAGATAGGTGCAAATGTTTGAGTTTCTGGAAGACTTTGTCTTACTATTGGACTGAGAACCAATTGGCTACATCAAGACAGCTTCATCCTCTTCCATAGACTTGGCTACAGAGACTGTGTATAGAAAGCAGCTCTCGCTCCCGAAGTGGAGTGTGTAATGTCGAACGACACGCTATCTTTTAAACATCTGTTTTCATTTTGGACTTTGTTTTATAGCATTTCTGGGGTAAGAGTTCACTGAGCAGAAATTGGTCCTGAGAAAAGAGTAACACTTCTATAATGGTTGTATGTGTTCACTTAGATAACAAAGGTCATATAAAACAAAAACAAACACACCTTATTTTATAGAGTTTCATTTTACATTTTAACTTCATCCAACACTGATCTTGATTCACAAGAGAAGGCAAAAATCTTTTAGAGGAAGAGAAGGTAAGTGTTCAAGTTTCCAGGAAACTCAGGACAGTGTTATCAAGCAGAATAAAACAAACATCTTATTTAAACAGCTATGCAGGTCTGTTAAGATACTATGATAGTCTGTACAATTTACATGGAAATTGTTTCCAAAAATCTCACATGCTCAAACGTGGGGCTTTCAAGGAGTTTGGAGACTGTGGAAGTGGTGTTGTATCACAAGAGGCTAACTTGTTGGGGCACTGAATTATAGGTAAGGCTGCTATTAGCAGATGGAGCACAGCTGAAGAAGGCTGCTCTATAGGTACAGCAGTCAGCTTCCTCAGAGATAAGACACAGCACCTGACACTCTCATAGGACAATAGGGGGCTTTACTCAGTGTACATTTCCCTTGGTGCCATGGTCACCGGCACCAAGGCCAGAGTAGTGAAGTGGTATGGTAGAGGGTGTGCCAAGAGTGAAGCTTCTCCACAGAAAGTCTGGGGTGGCACAAGAGTGCACCCTTCCCTGACAAGCACAAGGTCCTGAGTTTGACCCATGGCACCTCAAAAAATAAAAAATAGCTAAATAAATTAATAAAAGATATAAACATACAAAAAATGCACCCTTCCACATCAGACTAGGAGAGATTCACCCCTGCCAGCCCCACACTCTAGAGGGACACTCAGCTGCTGCACTTATCAGTGAGAGAATCCTCTGACGTGTGGCACGTCCCAATCCAGTGGCCTTCCACAACGTGGGACCTGGAATGCCTCTGTCTCGCTGTCTCCTGATTTCCATAGCGTTGAGCCACTTTCTTCCACTACTGTGCTGCTTTGTCATTCTTGCCTTTGAGTTGGATGGCTACCAACTGATTGCTGTGAGGCCTCAAGTCAAATGAACCTCTTCTCTCCTTTCAGTGACTGATCATTGGATTGAGTGATATAGTAGTAAATCGCACTTAAGTTTTCTAGAAGTATATCACCATATATATGTGTGTGTGTGTGTGTGTGTGTGTGTGTGTGTGTGTGTGTGTGTGTATATGTAAAATCAAAATATTTGGAAAGAATAATCTCTGTCCCTTAACAATACCCCCCTTTACTATATTAAAAATAATCTCACTGTCTAGAGAAGTGGAAATTTGCTGTTCTTCTCAATCAGGATATTTTACTGAGTTTATTAAAAGCAGCATCAGGAGTCTGACCACGTAGACAAAACCTATTAATATTTGTAGAATAACAGAAAAAGAGGGTGGATAAAATAGCTTAGCAGACCAAGCTGCTCCTTATGCAATGATGAGAAGAAATGAAATGGAATGAGAAATAGTTCCCATTTGAAATGATAGCAATCCCCCTTATGAAGCAGAGAGACCAGGGCTTGATCCCTGGTACTGGGTGGTCCTGCCTCTGGAGGTGTTGATATAGCAATCGAGTACATATCATGATGCACACCTGTAGGGCCAGTGCCAGGGAGACTAAAAATAGGAGGATCATTACGAGTCCAAACTGCATAGTAAAATCCCATAACAGATACCTAAAAAAAAAAGAAAAAGAAAAAGAAGAGGTTAAGATAGCAAGCATAATACTTTGGATATTATTTTTAAGCTTTTCCTCTTATTGCAGAGTATGAACAAACAAGACATGAAATGAGAAATATTTCCCATTCGAAATGATAGAAGTCCTCCTAGATAAATATTTATAGGAATGAGTTTGAGAAGAAAATTGTCAAAATCTAAATTTCTCTACAGCTGCCTGCCTCTAGAACAGAAAGTCTTTGTATCCTTCATAGAGAACAGATAGGTCCTGAGACTACCTAATTTCATCATTTGATATTCCTAATTTTAAATACGTTTCAAGGGCCATCCTGATAGCTCAACAATCATATACTTTTTCACAATCTAGAATATACATTTGGATAAGTGCTTAGTATTTCCCACGTAGTTTAGCAAACTAGTTATTTATAGAACCAAAGAAGACATCACACAAGAAGATTGGAAAAACAAACAAAAAAACCCAGAATATTCTCACAAGCAAAGAACACAGAAGAATAAAAACTTTCTGAGAGTGAAATAAAGAAGCAAATGTACACATGCTTTCCAAATCAGAAGTGATTAAATCATAGATTCCCTTGGTAGCTTTTCCATCCTGGGTCACACGATGCAACACACATGACTTCCAGAAGAGGCGCACTTGCCTCGCAGTTTCCCAAGGTTCAGTGCAAGTTCACTGGGGCCTAAAGTGGAAAGGACGAGGCAGGTCGAGGCAGGGGAAGCTGCGAGGATTGCGTGAGGTCGAGGTGTCCTTCCTGGGAGGCCTCACGTATGACACTCTTCCACCTTCACCCATCCCTAGAAGGAGTCATGCAGGGGCAGGCCCACTCCTGAGTGGAGCTTCGCCCTAACACAATCAATTTCTGGAAGCTCGACATGAGCTTTTTTGGGGACAGGGCAAATCTAAACCACAGCACAGACCATAGTTCAGATCCATAAATCATAACATACATAATAAAATAAAGAGAAATTTCTATGTGAACAGAAACCTATTTCTGTTCTCTGTGTCTGTGTCTCTGTCTCTGCCTACATCTGTATCTATTTGTCTCTCTCTTGGTCAATTTGAACCTTTGTCTGATGCAATAAAATTACTTTTCAATAAAGGTGGTCAGCAGGTTAAACAAATCCATCATGAATCGGGAGCTTCTATCGAATTTACTGAGCCCTTAGAAGGACCTGAAGAGAGCATCGTTACCATTTCAGGAACACAGGACCAGATACAGAATATATAGTATTTGCTGCAGAATAGTGTGAAACAGTATCAGATGTTGAAGGATTCTAATGCAAGATATCTTTTTCTTTTTTATAGTGGGAAGCAGTATTATGGGAAGTTTTCTAAGACTGGTGAAGAATTGAAGGAGTCCTGTGTCTTTTTTTTTTTTTTTTTTTTTTTTTTAATCTGCTTCTGTTTAAAAAGCCAACACACCTCTGCTTCATAGGTGTTCTGCATTTGAGATGTAGTGAAATCTTTGCTGTTCACCTGATGCAATGTTTTAATTCCTTACGAACAGGGTTGCATGGGGACGGCATGCAAAAAGTAACATGGAAAATTTAAAACAGCAGCAGAGGGAGTACATTTTATTTTTTGTTCATTATTGGTGGTTTCAAAACATTACCTCCATGTGACTATTGTGAACACCTGGCTTTGTGTGGTCACTGTGAACATTTAGGGGGTGGGACAGGGCAGAAAGTAACCACAGTTCACATGTCCCTGGCATCTGTTCAGGGAAGTGTGCAGGATGCAGGTCTCTTTTGTAAGAAATGTTTTGTGTTTTTAAAAATAAATTTAGTGAATTTAAAAAAATAAGTTATTTTTCAAATGTTTCTCCAATTTATGATCAAAATAAACTTACTATGCCTTTCTGCCCATGCTGTAAATGACAGTACTTCCTTCTAATGGCTGGATATTAATATTATACGGTACTTTTGTGCACTTCCTTCATCTGTTTGTAACTGATGGATGGAACTTGTTTTTATTTGGAAACGCAGATTATTCTATTAAATGAAGAAAGCCAGAACTTTCAACCCATGGGAAGATCACAGAGGAAGTCTTCATGCGTGGAATCTGAAATGCCTCATTCCACAGAAGTTGAAAGTGGAGCCGTCATTCCCAGAGTCTTGGGACAAGGAGGAGAGGGGCTGGGAAAGGTTGATCAACGGGTGGTGAGCCACAGCTCGCAAGGAGTGAGGAGCCAGGGTGATTTGCTGTACCCTTGCGTCACTGCAGATGGTGATAAGGTGCTCTTTACCTCAGAAAGCTAAGGAGAGGATTATGAGCGTTTCAATTACAAAGAAGAAGATAGGTTTAAACATTGAAATCTCATATGACAATATACAATATCTAACTATGAGGTTTGCCTTAACTTTCCATGTTTTTTTTTTTAATTCATAAGTCGAAAATTTAAAACTTGAGAGGTTGGTGAGATGGCTCAGTGGTCTAAAGCACCTGCTTAGGAAAGCTTAGGCACTGCAGGGACCATGGTTGTATGCCTGGCGCTGCACGCTGTGCTAGCCTCACCCCCAGGGCAGGCTGAGCTGGCCATTAATAAATAAATAAATAAATAAATAAATAAATAAATAAATAAATAAATAAAATAAAACTTGAAACTGATCTAGGGTACGCATTCTTTTACTATCCATTCTTTGTAAATCTTTTTTTTTTTTCTTTCTTTCTTTTTTTTCTTTTTGAGACAGGGTCTCGCTATGCAGTTCAGGCTGGCCTTGAGCTCACTTTTGTAGCCCAGGCTGGTCTCGAACTCGCACCAATCCTCCTGCCTCAGCCTCCCGAGTGCTGGGATTACAGGCGTGCGCCACCACGTCAGGCTGTAAATCTTATAATAAACTCAAAGCACACTCACTGAATTGTGTGGAGCCCTTCATCTACTCAGTGTAAAATTCATCAGCATTGTGTAAACTATTTACTCAACACGTCAAGTAATGTCTTTGTTTTTGAAAGGAAGAATGAAGAAAAATTTAGACGTTAATATCATCACAAACACCAACAAAAAGCACTGAAAGAAAACTAAAAGGGCAAATATACCTACTGTGGATTTTAAAGGAAATGACTGAAATGGTGTTTAGAAATGGCGATTCTCACAAAAGAACAGAAGCAATAGATATCATTAAATTATATTTTTCCTGCTACAGAAAATAGATCAGGAAAAAATGTTCAAACCCAATGGAAAGTAAGAAAATTCTAGTCAGATAACAAAGTAAAGTAAAACATCAGAAAGATGCCAGGTACGGTAGAGCATGCCTTAACTCCAGCTTCCAGGAGGCTCAAGCAAAAAGATCAAAAATTTATGAAGTCTTTACTTGTCTTTTTTTTTCCAGTATCAGGGATTGAACTTAGCACCTTGCACTTGCCAAGCAGGTGATTATTCTACTGAGCTAACTTTCCACCCCTTTAAGTCTTTAAATTTTTAACCAATACACTACACCGTGCTAGTACAACATAGTGAAACAAAACCCCCACCAATGAAAATACTGACAATAGGGTCAAACAAAATCTGGGTGTTACATTGAATATAGAACTAAAACTTGTGATATTTAAACAACTAATGGTAATAAATATACTTAGCACTAATATTAAGAAAAATGTAAATTTGGATAAAATTTCTGCTATCTTTTCTCTGAATATTTCTTCTTATGACATTTAAGCCAAAGTTAAACAAGTATAAATGTTTAGTAGACTCTTCAGTAAATCATAACCGGTCATCAAACACATCTAGCTTGGCTTGCTATTGCAGTTTAGCTCATCAGGATATTATTTTTTAATTTTATTTTTAAAAGCATTTATTTGTTTGTTTGTTTATTTATTTATTTATTTATTTATTTATTTATTTATTTGCTACTGGTTCTCACTCCACAGCTCTGGTATATAGTGATCCTCCTGTCTCGGCCTCCACAGCTTTGGGACTACAGAGGTGCACCACCACAACCAGTTCTGGTGGCCAGCTCAGTGCAGGCGACATCATGAGATACAGTACAAAGGACTGAACCCAGATTCTTGTGTTTACCAGGCAGGTGCTTAGACTGCGGATCTATCACCCTAGCCCTTCAGGATATTATACTTTATGTCATGATACAGTGCATGTGTTTTCTTTTGGTGAATTCTATTTAAATATTTTGAGGACACTTGGCTCAATCGTCTTCTTTAGTGTTAATTCTTAAAATCACATCACTAAGCTACTTGTGTGTCAGAGGTCATAGGTACAGATTCTCAAATTCATGATTGGCTACTAGGCTCTTCAAAACACAATGCAATGGCATCTACTTGAGATAGTTATTTCAGCTGCAGCATAATTATTTTAGATGACTTGAAAATTCCTCTTTTGAGTCAGTGAGATAGCTCTGTATTCTAAAGCACCTACTTAGGCAGACTTAGGCAAGCACCCAGTGACTTTGTTTCGATCCCAGCACCACATGTTTCATTAGCCCTGGCCCTAGGGTAGACTTAGCCAGCCCCTCTACCCTCCCAAAAAGAAAGAAGAAAGAAAGATCCTCTTTTGCAGTCACTTTATGTATATATAACACCAAAATTCTTATTCACATAAATAACAATCATTTTAAACTAAAAAAACTCAGTCAAAGTATAAAGAATTCTTATCAAGCATACAATTTGTACAGTGGAGAAAGAGCCTCCTGAATTTTAAGCATTTCTGTAGCTGAATCCCAAAATAAATGATTCTTTCCTAGAATAACATGTAAATTATGCACAAAACATGCCTGGGCTGCTTTGGGAAAGAATGAATTATCATTACTGACAAGGTGAATCAAAACAAAATTTCAAACAACATACACTGTAACTCAATGGAAATGTTTCAGTTATGAGCTTTGCTTGTTTTATAAAGTGAATTATTTAGAGAAGGAAACCCGTTGTGTGATTTAGCACATTTATGTCACCTATTCTCTCAGGAAATGGAATGACATAATCTTGTCATTTAAAAAATTGGGAGAACACTGCTTTCCTTGTGGAGAAATAAAAACTCAGTTCTGCATTGTAGGTTGTCTGTGACATGACTCTCTCTAGAAAGGTACAGCATCACTGAAATTTGTGTTCTTCTTTTCTTGTAGGGTTTTGCAATCAACAGTGTCTGCGAAGAGTTTTGATCATTATATAATTGTATTTTGCCTGAAGATTTAATGAGCAGCCTCACTTTTTCAGCTAATCTAATATTGTCCAATTTTTAAATATAAGATATTAATTACGTTTACATTGTAATCTAGATCATTTTAATTGGTATATTTCCATTATAGTTAGAACTTCATCAGGTATATTGAAAAACTCCTCACAAATAGATACCATCATATTTTATAGTCAAAGTAAATTAGCTCAATTGAGAACTAGACAATTTGGTCAATATAACCAATGATGATAGATAATATTTCATTGATCTTTATATATAAGTCTTCCATGTATTTACACTTCACAAACTGGTGGTAAAATAAGAATAACTGAAGGGTTGTAATTATTTTGGTCTTTACTATAGCTTTTCTCCTGTACAGAGACTGACTTTTTTTCCATACTAAACTTAAAATAATTTGAATTCAAAAGTAGCACCATTTTTTTTTTTTTTTTTTTACCACGTGTTGGTCACAATCTTGGCACATTTTGGTTTTTTTTGACCTTAGTAACCAATTGCAATTTTGTGATAGGTTAAACATTTTCTCTACACTTTCTATGTGGTGCATCTATATCTTATTGCTACTCTAAAATGTCACCGGCTTATCCTTGGGTCGCCCAGTAGATTGCTCTGGTAGGACATTTTCCTAAATTAATATAACCTACCTGAATAGCCTACATTTCAATTGTTTCAATGTTTGCTTGGCCAAAAGGTGAATAAAAATGTACACTGTTGTTGCATAGCTTTGCTGAAAGTTTTTTTTTTTTTTTTTTTTTTTTTTTTAAGTACTTAGTACAGGGCCTACTGGGTCTCACCACACAGCTGAGATTCATAGTGATTTTCCTGTTTTCAACATTCCAAATGCTGCGAGTGCAGGTATGTGTCACCATAGCTAGTCTCATTTGCTGTCTCAGAGCACCCAGACAAGTGGCCTGCAGAGTAGGCCAGGGGTTGAACCCCTGTCCCTGTGTCTGCCTAACCAGGTGCTTTAATCTGCTGAACTATCTGGCTGGTCTTCTAAAAGTTTTATAACTGATGTGTATTGGTAAGAAAGTGCTATAATCACTCAGAACAAGGAATGAAAATGCAGACTGAAAACTATGAGGTGGGAACATACGGCTCTAAGTGCCCACAACTATTGTTATGTATGAAGCCACGCAATTGACCAGACCAGGCTTTTTCACAGGAGAAGACTTAATAGAGGTAAGAGCAAATAGGCTATCTGTCTAGTGTCCCAAGACAGCCCAGACAAAAGGGGACAGGGAATTTTGCAGTGTTTTTAGGGGTGGGTGTCTGTAAGCTGGAACAGATAGATCACAGAGGGGATCATGTTGCTTCTTTGTGGTTTGGCTGTCTGGATGGGGCCGAGGGGAAGTGGGTCAGACCAGGGTACAGAACCGGGAGTGTTTTGGGCAAGGTGCCTGGGAAACTTTGAGTCCTGACCTGTGACTTATTTCTATTGAGAGTGACTTAAATGGAACAGGAACAAGCCCGATGCCGTGCTACAGCTTCCATTCCTTGTGGGGAGCCTGTCCAGGGAGTAGCACCTTTCAGTTCTACCTTCATCCTGAGTTCCTGTTCCTATGCCTCTCCTTCACTCATCCTCATCCCGTTTGCAAGCCTGCCTCCCTGCTTCCCGATGCCTTTTATCCTGCTTTTTAACAACTTTATTCTCCCAGCATCCTCCATCCTCCCCCATGTGCTACGCTGGAGAAGTTCAAGTGCTTCCGGCACGTTCTACACAGCTCCATAGAAAACTTTTCCTGCCTGCTACCGCTGTGTTCCTCACACTGCCGTAATAAATTGGTAAACTCTTCTTAATGTGCGTCTTTGAGATGCAGGCATTTTCCTTCCCTCCTGCAACCTCAACGCTGGCTTCTGCACTTCGGCTCTCTTCAGACGCATTTTCTCAGCATCCTCAGGAGTTATGGTTCATCCACTAGATGATGAAATGAATAATGCCCTGCACATGTCTTACCTGCTGATAGGTGCACTCCCGAGGTAAGAACATGAAACCTCATCATTTCAAATAACAAAGATATAGTCTAAGAACAACAAAATCTGCATCTCTTACTCAGAGTACTGCCTTGAACTACAGAGGATTATTTCCACTTTGTTCTCAGGCTCCGGAAGGCTCTTCCAGTGCACACTTACGCAGCAAGTCCTACTCATTCTTCATGATTAGGAAGCCTTGTGCCAGTTCCCCTCTGCCAGAGCAGGTTTCATTTCCCCTTTGATTGTGCCTGTCCATAAGATCCTGGGGATGTAGGGATGACTTTCTTCTCTCTTGGAACCTAGAAGAAGACACACAGCCCAGCTACTAACAGAGTAGTCCGCTGCTCAATGAAATAATTGCTCCACAAACTGTTTCTTTCTTGGGCACATTAGGCTGAAAAATAAGGTCTTCCATGTTTGGTTTAGCAAAGTAGAGTTTATGTCAAGGAAATCAAATATATGGATTAATCGTGTGTCAAAAACTATGCATTTCTGGTTTTCATTATCATCATTTGCAGAACTAAGCTAAATAAAAACCAAGTACAGTGTAGCAGGAATATCACTGCACCTTGGAAACATAAAGTATTTGTCATCAGACTCATCAGAAAATAGTGATGGCTTTAATGCTATATTCTTGTTGCCTATGTAATTGTGCAGTATGCAAGCTTTGAAAACATGCTGGTCTGTTTTGAGAGATAATAATTCTTGGCATCAAATATTTCTAGAATGGTATTTCCAGAGTCATTCACAGGACTAACTTTCAGAACATCACATTTATTTATTTGTATGATTTGGCCCCTTTTGCAGACCAAACAACTCAAAGAAAGAAAAAGGCCACCATATTTCTAAAAATATGACCTTGACTTCCTCTGACCAAACATCCCACTTTCAGCTTGCTCAGCTGTGAGAGGCACCAGATAAAATGTGTTTGCAGAAGCTAAACAGAAAGAATTCCTTCCTCACCATTCAGTGCAAGAAAAACAAGACACTAGTGTTTATTGTGGCTTGGCCACTGCCCAGGATTATGCCCAAGGGAGGAAATCAAAAAATGAGGTTTTCACTCTCTTACAAACCTTTCTATTATTTAGAAACAGTATTGTTAATTTTTATTTATTTTTTTTTCTGACAGAGAAGGTTAAAAATAACTGAGCACTGAAATGCAAATACCAATTTTAGAAAACCTTACTCTGCTATTCCCGTGATACATGAAGCAAGTGAATATATCAAAAAATCATGTAGATCTTACACAGAAAGACAGTGGGAAGTCCCTAGAAGCAAAGGACATAAACTGTTTCAAAGGAGATACTGGAATAATGAAAAAATTGCGAGGAATGAAATAAGAGACAGAAATATTAGCCAATCGCTTACTCCATCCGATATGAAAAGAAATTCACCAGAGCTCCGTGCTTTCACTTTTAAATCGGAATGTAAAGGAAACAAAACACAAAGAAAAGAAGCAGTCAATTCCAATTGTTGTCATCCACCCAGGCAGACATAGAAGTTTTATATGTATTTTCAGGTTACTGTGACTGGGGTTTTGAAAATGATGTTTAAACACATCTATTTCCATGAGCAATTGATGGATGTGCTATGTAACAAGAAAAAGAAATAAACAAAACTGAGTAAAATTATTATACTTTTTCACACTTATCAAAGAACACGTACACAAGATTATATCTTAATTATACAATGTGTAATCATAAGACAGGGATTCAATCAACAGTAACTACTACCTATAAGGCCTATAAAATGGCAGTGTCTTTACAATAAAACAATAAAATAGAAACCATGCTGAAATATCTGCTAATACAATAGAGAAACTGGTCATATAATCAAATCTGTGTATTTTCTATGTATTTGGTGCAAGGCCTGTGTCGCTTAGCCTCGTAGTGATTCTCCAGTTCTCAGTGCCCCTCCCCCATTGCTGTGATTCCAGGCGCACACTGCCACCATTCTTGGACTGGGTCACCAGCTCAGCATGCCCTGGAGACGTGAACGGCATGTCATGCATTACCAAGGATCCAGCCCCGGTCCCTGAACTTGCTTTAAGCAGGCCCTTACTCCACTGAGCTAGCTCACCAACCCTCCATTAAATATTTATTTCTGTATCATATAAATTATAAAATAGAATACATAGCAAGATTTAGGTGACTGTCTAAGGAAACAACATGAAAGAATAAGTTCATAATAGTAACCTTTTTCAACTGCTTTTGGGAAATAGAACCTATTAGATTCCTAAGTGACAGGAAACGACAGCTGCCTGCACAAGAGGAGCTTATTTCCATATTCACTACCAGCTAGCGATGTTAACCAGGGGAGTCCTCTTAAGAAGCTGTCCTCCGTGCAGCATTGGGCATGTGCAGGAGGCTTCGTGGCTAAACCGCCCTGGTGTTATGGTGGGGAGATGAGATCGCAGTGTTTATACATCCACTTAACTCATAAGTGGCAGAGGCATGATTACTGTCACAGCTCGGTAAGTGGTACACCTCTGTGGCTCTAGTGGCCCTATAGCCAGTGTCTCCGAGTATCATTGTACCCTCAAAGAGGGTGTCCGACCCCATGGTCTCTCTCAGCCTTCCAGCTCTTCCAGTCTCTGCAACCTCTTAAATTTCTGCTTTGCTTCAGCCTCTTAGATCTTTGCTTCTCTTTGTTATAATTGTTCTACTTTTGAAAACTGTAGTGAATGGACCTTTTCTAATTATTATCTGTTTTATTACTGTTAATTCTTCGAATCCTGTTTCAGGATTTCATCCATCTATATTTTAAAAATACAGTTACTTGAAAATAGTCATTTATTTATTTATTTGCAGTACTATGGATTTAACTCCGACCTTGTGTTTCTTAGGTAGACACTTATGCAGCTTAGCAATCTCACAGGCCCTGAAAATAAATATTATCCCTCCCATAATATCATTTAAAGGGGAAAATGTTTGAACTAGTGGAAACTACATAGGTTCTTCCAATGATACTTCTAATTTCAAAACAAAATATTAGCATTTACAAATAAGCAGGGGCCAGAGACTTAGCTCAGTACCTCATCACCTTCCTGGAAAATGCCAGGTGATGCCTGAATTCGACTGAGTATACAAAAAAGTAAATCAATCAATCAATCAATCAATTAAGAACTATTTCCATAGTTAATTGTGATCTGAAGTTGCATGTGCACATGTATGTTTATTTTTAATGGTAATGATACATGCTGCCTAGAATAATTTTCAAAATGAATTTTCATTAGCATTATGTCTATTCTCCACACTTAAAGGTTGCTGCTTTGAACTGGATCTTAATTGCTTCATGGAGGTGAAGTAAAAATCAAAATCAGAGTGTGAAAAATTATTTTGGGTAGAAAAGGTAGCAGTTCACAGTGCAACCCAGTTTAGCAGATCACCATACTGGACAAAATCTACACAACAAAACGTATGAAGTCTGAACTTAAAGAAGTTTCAAAGCAGTTCGGTACCAACATTTGCCTATGCTGTCTGACTTTCCCAACTCATCAATTATATAAGAAACAAACATTAGATAAATTACTGTTGAAATTTCTACATGGATTTAAAGATGAGTAAAAAGACTAAATATTGTAAATGAACACATTAGCAGCCCGTCACCGGCCATGAACCTTCTAGAGAATCCTATTCCAACAGGTCGAAAGCATTTCAGCTTCTAATTGATAGTAGATGCATGCTTACCTTTCTCTGAGCACCAGGGTCCTTAAATACTGGAACCTCTCCTGCTTCCCACAGAGAAGAGTGCCCAGCCACGGCAGCGCTGTCAAGCATAGACTTTGTGGTTGGCTTGGCAATGGGCAGCATGAGCAGACCATGCAGCAAGATGCTGCCCTTCGCTTCGGGCCAGAACAGCAGCTCAGTGACATCTGAGACAAAGTTCCCCAAAACCATATTATAAAATAAGCACTTGTGTTACTTTAAGCTGTGACATTTTTAACATTTGTCCGTATGGTGAGACAAGTTTGCCAACCACTGTGGAATTTTATCCATGGTGTTAGCATGCGTGAATTCACTCCTCTTTATTGCTTGGCAATAGTTTACTATAAAATGAAACTATCAGACATTCTACCAAAATGACCCCAACATCAGTAAGGAGAAATCTCTTTTCTGCATCCTTGACAGTGTTTATTATCATTTGCTCTAGTTCTTAAAATGTTTCTACTAGGTATGAAACAGTAGATTAGCATATTACTATTACTGTAATAAAATATATGATATAATTGACTTAAAACAAGTTATACAGAGTTCATAGTTTGTTTGCAAATATTCTTTTACTTTCTTTGGGTGTGTAGGGGTGATAAAGATTTAAAATTTGAGGATATACGGTATGCCATGCTTTGTCCCCACTTATGGTCCGTGATGCTGTTACTGTATGTGAGAAATCTTTGCTTATATCTCTCACCACTAGCTTATTTTTGCAGTTCATTTTTCATAGACCCCTCTTGTCATAAGAAGAAGTTCAGAGGCAGCCAAATAGCTCAGCAGACTAAGGCACAGAGGCTGGGGTTTTGACCACACTGGGCCAGCCATGGGGTGCACTGAGTTGGCACTTGAGACTGGGAGTGGTGGTGCGCACATGTAAGCCCAGCTCTTGGGAGGCTGTAGAAAGGCAGATCACTACGAGTTGGAACTGGTAGTGAGACTCTGAACACCTTATAGCCCCTTCCCCACCCGAAAGGAAGAATTTTAGTTGTGTCTCAAGTCCCTATTTTTTATCATAAATGAGAGATTCTGTCCAATGTTTTATCTTTTTTTTAATTGGAAATCATATTTCTTAATTGTAATGAAAAGAAATAGCAACGAGACAGTCTCACAATAGGTGTGTGAGACAGTTCCAATAACTAACACATTGCTTATTGTTGTCTTCACAGTATTTGTTCAGAGCACAAAATGCCGACAATATTACATTTGTTAATTTTTCAAAGGCAAAACATTTTTTCAGTCAACAGTCGACGAAACACTTACTAATCAATTTAAGCTTGTATTTTATCATTGGACTTCTCTCGCTAATAACTTTTGAGGATTTTTGCACCTAGACCATTGGTTATGTGGATTTTTAGGTTTCTATTTTTTGATATTTATATTGCTGGCTTTGTTATTGGGCAATACCATCTTTACAGAATGAATCAATTTTGAGATGATTTATCTTCCTTCATTATCTACCATTATGCAATGTTTACATTATTTTATCTTTTAAAATATATTACATTCCTAAGACTTCTATGCCATGGTTTGTTTGAGATGATTTTAAATTACTCATTAAATTTCATTGCTCATTATAAATCTGTTCAGATTTTCGACTTATACTTCAGGTAGTTTGCTTAGTTGGTGATATTCTAGCAACTTGGCTATTTGAACTAATTTCAATAGTTTTGGCATAAAATTCCTCATAGTATGATTTATAAATCTTCTGCTTTCTAGGAAGGAAAACCTTGTTGTTCTATGCGTATTTTTAATGATTGTATACTCACTTTTCCTTGTTCATCTTGCTTACAGGTGGTTATTTGTGTTTTAACTAATGTAATATCATTCATTTTCTCTGTAGTCTTCCTTTTTCTTTAATTTCAGTGTTTTCAATTCTAACTATATTACACCTTGTCTTCTGATAAAGTGCACTTTGGTTTGCCTTTTATTTGCTGCTAATGGTAGCTGAGCTCATACAATGATTATGTTCAAGTCAAGCACACAACGTTCACGTCCTTAAAATGAATTTTGTCTTCCTTCCTGGGACTATAAACACTTCTCCATAAATCCCTTGAGTTGGCTGGAGAAGAAAGTAGATGTAGAAGTCAGGTAAGGAACATTCAACCAAAAGGTGCTATTGCACACCTATCTGTGATGACTTCCTGCTTCACAAGGCAAGCCTTCTGGTGGACAGTCACATGGGCAGACATATCATCTATGTCTTGGATTCATCTCAACACATTTATTTTTATAGCCCCTTTTCAGGTCTATTGTTAAGCAATACAGTCTTATGTGATAATTTTAGCTGTAGGACATCAAGTTATTGTTACACAGTTAATAAAAAAGTCTTTCTTTCTTGAAAATACATCATATAGAAGCAGAGCGAGAAGGAAAGCAAGCCCTTGGCAGCTGTCAAGTGGAATGAAGCAGCTTGGAGTCCATCTGGCAGGAGAGGCGGTGGGTGGTGCGTGTTGCTGCTGTCCCAGAGGAGCCTGAGTTTTAGAGGCTCACACAGCCCGCACAGTGGGGTTGTAGGAAATGGGCACCGGCCCAGACTTGCCTCCCACTCTCTCTGCTGCATTGGCCAGGTTTAGTTAGTGGTTTGGCAGCTCATATTATTATAAGCTAGGTAAGGATCTTTCAAGTTTATAAGCAGGCTTCTTCTGACCATTACTATCTCTCTCATGAGACAAGTTCGAGACAGCGAGTGTCATCTATGCCCATAGCGCACCAGATAGGCACGGTCAGCACTAGCGAAGGGAACCCGTCGCCTTTGATCCTTCAGGTCCACTTCACTGTATTTTACAATAAACTGTACTGTGTCTACAGTTGTCCCTTTATTTCTGTTTTCTAATGAGTTCAAAATACATTTATATAAGAAATTTGTATATTTTATAAAATATGAGTCTTTCCAAATTTTAAATGTGCCCATTTCTTCTCTCCATAATCTATTGTTGAATAATGGCTAGCAACACAATGGGCTCCGACTGCTTAGATTTGGAAAACATATGAAATGATAAAGGCGAAGCTAGTGAATAACTTATCCTCCAAAGAGTTGCTCAGATGAGATAAAAATTAGGACTTTAAGCAGAGCAAGAAATTGAATTTTCTCATAAAGATATTTTTTCTGATATGGAAGTTTGATATGATCAGAGTGCTAGAAGAATCTCTATGGCTATATTTATACCTATATCTATATTTCTTTACAAATCTATACCTGTCTATCTATCATCTATCTATCTATTTCCCATTTCAAAATATGCAGATGCTACTGATTTCAGAACAATAACAAAAACTTCCCAGCAAAAAGCTTTCTCATGAAACCATAATTTGCAAGTTGCAGACCCAAGTGATCTATTTGAAATTTGAATTCAAGGGCCAAGGCCATCAAAATAGAAAATATTTGATCATATCCTAAAATGTTCTCATTGTATGCCTCAAGACAAAATCATAGCCATTTGAAGTTTTCATTCATTTCCTTTAATCTATCCAAAGATATTAGAAGCATTTTCACCCTCCTACTGCTTTAGAATTTTTCTTGTCATTTATACTAATCTAGAGCATAAATTCCCTAACAATATTCAGTTTTAGGAGATTTCAGTATTAGTAGGTCAAAGAAAAGAATGGAATGAAATAGATTTTTTTCATTTTTCTGCATTTTCTTTATATTATGAGTTTAGTTCACTTTTTTCAGGTTCAAGTAAAGCATATAGCCCATTCCACTTACTGTCCTGAAATTCTTTGCACTTATTTTCTTTTTTATTACATGAACTGCTCACAACTTTATTTAACAATGAACAGTCAATTAAAGTTGACAGTAGATTGACTCATCAAATCACAAAGGAAGGCTGACTTAATCATTTTGAGTAGAAAATGATGCAAGATTTGCTCAAACTCCCACTATGAGGGCGGTAGGCTTAGGCCCCTTCTGGCTCTCTGAGGCACTGCTGCAGGTCGCGGTGCCACAGGCCTCTCACCTTCTCCAGCCGTGTCAAGAATCCTGAAGTTCAGTTGGGCTGTTGTGATGTATTCTGCTGTTTTAAGTGGCTAAATAGTACCATGTGGATGTCAGCTGCCTTTTGGGTCCCAGGAACTTAGTAGATTATCTGCTACCCTTCGACTTGAATGTAATATGAATCTTTTTTCTGCTTCTCAAAGTACTTAACTGTGAACAGTAAAAAGAGATAAACATGGCAATAGATATGTACCTCATTGCATTTACTATTTGTAGCTTCTGTTGGTGTTCAAACGGAGGTTAGCACCTGGAAAGAGGTTAGTTTTAATTTTTCAAATTTTTTTAAAGAGAGTACAAATTAGAATTAAAACATTTATGCATGATACAGATTTTCACTTATCAAAATAACATGAAGTTCAAACTATTATTGTAATACACAGTGTCTTCTTCCAACCAATTATTCATATTACCAGATATATGCATGTAAGATTGGAAGAAAAAGAAGGAGAAAAAGAAGAAGAAGAAGAAGAAGAAGAAGAAGAAGAAGAAGAAGAAGAAGAAGAAGAAGAAGAAGAAGAAGAAGAAGAAGAAGAAGAAGAAGAAGAAGAAGAAGAAGAAGAAGAAGAAGAAGAAGAAGAAGAAGAAGAAGAAGAAGAAGAAGAAGAAGAAGAAGAAGAAGAAGAAGAAGAAGAAGAAGA
>PVJA010013511.1:0-43703 GCA_004027025.1 Myocastor coypus
AAAAAAAAAAAAAAAAAAAAAAAAAGAGAAGGAAAATCTTCCATGTGTTATAGCATGAAAACTCATCCCAAACCCAGAACGTTTGCATCCCAAGAGCACTTTTAATAGCCTCCCTTGACACCAGACAAATAGTCTGCTATGGATAGAATAATTTATTCACTGGGGGTGGAGGGTGTAAATTTGTCTCAATGTGCACATTATTTTTAACAAAATTATTTATAAATTTATTATACTGAAAATATTCACAAAATGAATATTTTGCTCTCATACTTGTAAAAAGTTTTTCCTGTTTTTTTTTTTTTTTAATCAGCATATATTTGTATTTTCCCAGTGCCTTTTTAATGAAAAGGAAAAAAAGGCCTGAGGAAAGGGAACAGCAAGCAAGCCTAAATTAAAATGCACTTTTATCTCCAGTGAATACTAACTACTCAAAACCACATTTTAATATATCTGATTATCATGTGCACTGGACTGCACAGCGGGAAATAGCATCAAAGTTACTATAGACAATAGATGCCTAATAAAATGTATCAGTAACATATGGCTATGAATCCCTTCTCTCATTATCAGTGATATACGGCATTAGATTCTAAATCTCCCTTCATAGCGGCAAATCAGCTCTGCAAATACACTACATCAGAATGATTCCTAGGAGCCTGGAACAGACATCTGACCTTTTACTTTCCTTGACTCTAACTAAGAGTGGGAAGACATAATTACAGTTTACTTTGTATAGATCATGAACATCTGGACAAAAGCAGGTATTGTAGGACTAGGACTATCATCACATGTACTGAATTAAAACAACAATTTTAAAAAAGATTGAAACTTCTCAGATGTGGTCAACCAAACACCAAACAGAACATGAAGGCCGCTCAATAGGCTCCATTATCCTGCACTGAGAAGAAACTACGGTAACTTCAGGCATCTTTCAGTTGGTGTTGGCCTCTGAGCCTCACAAAGCACCGTTTCAGCACTGTTTCCATAGCTGACAAACTATAATTATTAAAAGGGAATAAATATTTTGCGTGCAATAAGCCACAGTTTCCTCTTCACATCCATAAAAAATATCTTTTCACTTTTCACTGGTGACAGTTATTTCCCTGGCTTGAAAGGTCATCATTTGGATAAATAAGCAGAGAGGTAGCTTTTCAAGCCGCCTTGTAAGCAGCATGAGTCTCCAAATCAGAGGAGACACGTATGGTAATGAGAAATCGCAGGGGTGAGCAGGGTGTAACCACAGGCAAAGGCTTCCTCCTTGCAAGAAAGGTTAATGATGGCTTACTTCTCCAATGGGAAAGTAATAACTTAGGTGAGTAAAGTTGTACACTCCAAAAATGAAATTATTTTCAGTTTTAAAATATAACCCCAAAGCTATATACCTGTGAGTGCCATTAACTCAGCACCTAAGATGCATTTTAATATCTTGTTCTCTGAATTACTCTGTGGCTGTTAAGATTTAGCAGGGAATTTAAGCCACATAATATGAACATGGACCACAGTTCCTTGGAAATCATGGAAAAGTATTCTGGGTACGTAAGGGAAAACCAAGAGATATGGCAGTTGTTAATTTTCCATTGAGTCTGTGTTTAACAATGATATTTCATTGATTTGAGGCATGATTTCATTTCTTTTCCCCATTAGTCCTTCAATGGGACAGGAATACTCTTAAACATGTAGAAACACTGCATTTATGTTATGCCTCTACAAGTTGGAAGGCGAAATAGGTTAAATAATATTTAATTATTAAAAATAGAAGACTATCAGGTTAAGAGTCCCAATCATATGCCGGCTCAAATGTGTTGATGCTCAATACACTGAGTGGTTAGGGAATTGTTGTCATAGTTTTTTTCTATATAGCACCTGAGACCAATACTACACACAGGTGTTATGGACCCTCCCACATAAATGCCTAACCAGATTTATAAATATGTGTGCTTAGTAAAAAGTGCAATGTGCTTTAGAGTCTTTTATATTTCTATCCTAGGTATTCAAACCAGTAGTCCTTTTTCTATCTTATATATGACAGAAAACGAGGTAAGAAGGGAAATAAACTTTGTGCATATAAATCCTTTTGACTGAAGAAAATCCGTTAATATATGATCTACTTACTGCCAGTTCTCAGTTTAACCTGCATTATTGCTTTTCACTGGTTTATTTGGGAATCATGGAAGACAGAATAATAGTTAAGTGATACTTATTTGTTAAAAATAGAAGACTGTCAGGTTAAGAATACCAGCCCCTATCAAACAGGTTGCTGCTGAATGCTGTGTGCTGAATACTCATTTTATGTATTGATTGGATTTTGTCATCCTCAACTTTGCTGCAAGCTACAGAACACAATCATAAATATTATATCAGCATAGTTTTGTTATATGGCCATTACACATATATACATATGTCTATCTGTCTGTCTGTCTGTCTGTCTATATCACACACACACACACAGAGAGAGAGAGAGAGAGAGAGAGAGAGAGAGAGAGAGAGAGAGAGAGAGAGAGAACATGATCTTAAATGCACCTAGAAGTTTCTTGCTTAGGTGGATCTTCAACTAGTGTTCTTGCTGTCACGTATCAATGAGCAATGCGCCATAATTTGCTGTCTATTTTATGCCATGGCACTGTACTATCCAGTGATAACAGGTTAGAGCGGTCAGCTCAAATATCAAGAGTATGAAAGGATATTAAGTGCAAAGACAGCAGTACAATAGGATGCTTTCGATCCAGGAGTCCTTCTAAGTCTGGTCCTCTGTCAAGCAATAGGCTACTTTTAGAAGGGAATCTATTTCTAGTACTCATACACACTATTCTCTCCCCTCACCAATATGTGCTCACAGAGAAGTCTGAATTTAGGCATCAGGCGGAAGCCTCTAAAATTATTCACAGAAGTCTCCCATCTCTGATTCCATTTATACCTGCAAATGAAGAGTCCATTTCAAAATGTTGAATGGTGCAAAATAATAATGCAAGCTTTTGAATTATCTATCCAAAGCAGCTTGAAAACTGAACATCCATTGTGCCTAAACATAGAATTTTTAGATACACAGAAATGAAGTTTAAAAAAGACTACCTTTTGTAACATTCTTATAGAAAACTAGGAATAGATACACTGAAAAAAAAAAAAAACATTAAAATACAAAAAAGAGCTGAAGAGACTATATATCTGTTTTGCCCAGATTCCTAGAATTATGTGTGATAGGAAATACAGAATTCTTTAGTCCAAGCAAAATAGTTTAGTTATTAGGGCAAACATGCATGTGGAATCACCCTTTAACCTGTGTTACCCTAATCTTTCTTCAAAATTACAACTGCTTCACTATTTCGGTCTCTCGACTTAACTTTTACGGTTTTCCAGTGTACAAAGATCATTGCAATTAAAGAGCTGCACAGAGCAATGTGGCAAAGAAATGCTTCTATAAAAACTGACACAACTCTTTAAATCAATTTTTCCATGTTTCAGTTGTTTTCAGATTCTATCTCAGTAGTTTGTAATTTTGTTACCACCAAGTTTTATAGAGGTAATCATGTTCTATTACACAAAGTGATACAAGAATTGCTCATTTTTTGAGTTACTATTGTTGAAGACTTCCCTCCATAGAAAAATACAAGTCTTTCTCAGGCAAGATAATGACAGCTTATTAACATCATTATAAACTAAACATACGATCAGAGACTATTTCCTCAGAAGTAATGATTATTTTACAATAATAGAATGAGTTAGCCAAATAAACTCAAACCTATTAGTATGGGTGTCTACAAATCCTGCTTCCACAGTGCTTTGGTTTGCATGTACTTGGAACAAAATGATGACAGTAAATGAATTATAGATGTATCAAACAAAAGGTGAAGTAACACCTGCAAGAATTTATGCTCTTACAAATTTTAATGAATATACAGTAAAAGGAGACCACAGTAGAGATTTGTGTCTATCAATAAAATTACACAAAGCATACCAAGGATTAATTAAAACATGAAAATGTAGGAAGAAACACAATTTGGCAGGTAAATGTGAATATCATGACATTGTCACTGAGCTTTTCTAATGAGATTAGGTTCCCTCTTTAATTGACATTTCCAATTGAGGCACAAATAAGACAGTTTTAATGGGAGAAGTTATATATAGCTGGACTCCAGCTAGATGAATGGGTATTTGACATTTAAATATCATAAATGATATATAATACACTCTCTTCACTAACCCACTGTCAATATTAAGGGCACGCAGATACTTTAAACTCACAAAACACAGAGAACATCAAACATAATGTAAATGTAGCTCATATATACACTGTCACTTCAAACCATTTCCATGCAATTCATGTAAGTCTTAAGATTAAAAAAAAAGGAAAACAAAATCAACTAGAATCCCTACAGGTAATTTAATTTCTTGTTTATACAAATGAATGGGAGGATATAAAGCTGCTCCTGAAAGTGTGTCAATAATTTTTTTTCAAATAACGCTAATAAGGTGCTTTTCGGGAATTATGTTCATTCGCTACTAACAAAAAACAAAGGCAAAAAATCCATCAACTAATGCAAGGCTGCATCATGGTCGAGACAAAAGAAATAAACCCATTATTTATTTTAAAATATCAATACAAGGGCTTATTTCTTTATTGGCCTTTAATGAGGTTTCTACCATGAATTCATCTTAAGGACTTTAGCTTGATGAATAGAATGTCCTATTATGAAGGCTCTTTTGTATCAGGACTAAAGTCCAGGTACTGAAACTTCAGGATCTGCAGCATGAGCCACTGCCTTTGGTTCTCTAAGAGTCATTTGTGGCCCTAGAGTCAAAGCCATTGTCCTCCATTTGTTCAATTTACAGCTGGAGTTCTTCTTGTAATGCAGCACATATCAAAGAATCATTGCCTTCCTACAAATCTTTAAACATAACAGTATAGAAACAAAGGATGGACTCAACATAGAAAGAAATAAAGCATTTAGCCCTGGGAGGTAAGATTTTACTGGACATGGTGAGTCTAAAGAGAAAATAAATGATATGAAGATCATACGCTTTAAAATGCTATGCTGCCTACATATTAATGCACAAACACTATTTCAGTGACTTCAATATGCACTTGTGGATATAAAGAGGGCATATACATATTTATAAATACATGTATGTCTAATGATGGACAGGCATTCTAACTTCTAGACTAAACACCGGGTGCTGATTGTTTTCAGAGAAAAATAATTAGTAGCATTATAAATTGTGTATTATTAACTCCCCAAATATTTATGATGCACCTACTTAGATTCAGACATGAAAATAAATAATACATTTTTCCTTGCCTCCAGCAGGAATTGGTAAGAATATATTCCAGCAATCACATTAAGTAGACCCCTCACTTCTCCTGAATACGCAACACCGGCTTTATACTGGGGCTAGTGCTTGAATTGAACACTAAACGACAGAGTGGTATTTTACCAAGAAGGCAATTTCTAGGTGAAGCACGAGAAAGCAAGGTCAGTACCAATGCCACAAGTTGAGCAACTCCAGATTTCTGGTGTAAGAACTGAATGCACAAAATCTCACAGAACCTCCACAGAATCTCTCTGTGTAGCACAAAGAAGGCATGAGCAATGGAAGCAGTCGTGCTGAATTCTAGACCTCTACCTAGAGCTCAACCAGAACAGTTCAGTTTTATTCCTCCATTCCAAGCTTTAAACTAGATTTCCTTTGAAGAAATCGCTAGCTGCTAAGAAAACCCATTTGAAAATAATTTCATTCTGCAGTCCAAGGTAGGATGTATTGAAAGTGGCGCTGGAAACAGTCCAGGTTAATTAGCGACCTGGCAGGCTCAGCTGATGGCTGGACTTCAATCTAGGGCAGTGAGCCCAGTGAAGGGTGTAATCAGGTAAGCGATGAAATCAGCTTTGCTTCTTTGGAAGGTAAGTCTGCCAGGGGATGGAGGATGGTTTGCATGGAGGGTTGGTCAATGAAACTAAAAGCTTCAAGAACACAGTTTAGAGACTAAAGTCTACAGACAAGAAACTGCTAGGGAGAGAAAGCCTTACCAAACTTCCGAATGAAAGAGGAAGAACAGTCCACATCCATTTCCCAGATCTAGTAAAGGTGACTGGCTATAAACAGTGTCATAACATCTTATTTAAAAAGTATTCTTGGCCCAGGGAGGTAGCTCAGTAGTATAAGCACCCGTCTGGCAAGCACAAGGTCCTGAATTTGATATCCATATCTCCCTCCCCCCCAAAAAAGTCTTATTTTGATCAATAGAAAGCTCATTCCATTTTTGGTACCAGGGATTGAACTCAGGACTTCAGGCTTGCTAGGTAGGTGCTTATGCTACTAAGAGAAAACTCATTCTTATTTCTTATTTTATTTATAGTATGTATACATTTAACCAATAAAAATGTATATGACCAAATGTTATCCTTCTCAAAGCTAAAATCATGATGACTCCTACAAGCAAAATTCATTATTCCAGCTAAACACTTAAACCAAATATTTTTGTAGGAAGTCTTTGGGATTATTTTTTGGGTGGAGGTGGTGGTGATATTAAGTAATTTAGCTTCTATTACAGATTTTAAAGGTGAGAACATTTAAATAACTCATGCCATGTCACATACAGAATCAGGGATGACACAAGCATTCCAAACTGTGTTTCTGCAGCTCAAAGCCCACTCAGTCTTTCTCCACATACTCCTCTCCACACACAATCCCCACCCTTGTTTATTATTTTTATTATGTTTGGGATTCTAGCAATGAATCTTACTTTGTAAGGGCATGGCAGTCCCTGCAAATTTCAATATCTCTGAGGTGAGAAAAAGAATATGCTAAGGTTGGAGAATGGTATATTTACCAAGATGGTGGGTGGGTGAGCCGCAGTGTAATTTTGCATGTTGGCCCAGATTGGCCTCAGCAGGAGTAAGAGCTGTGGTCTAACCTATTAGGAGTATGGCCATGCCAAAGTCTTCCATGTCTACTCTGTTAAGAGTTTGGCCATGCCAAGGTCTTCCACAGCTGTCCTAAGACATAGTTGACATGTCTGTGAAACACATTAGATTGTATATGTGTGAAGAAAGTATCTTCTTTGTCTCCAGATTACAATGCCAGCTCACTCTAAGAGGTGGTTACCTAAATCCAATTCCTAACTGTCCAATCCAGCTTCTAACAGCCCAGAGTCTAGATTTCCTCTTTCCCATTCTGAAGGCTATTTTTTCACTCTGTTAGTTGCTTTCTTAGTTTTGCAGAAGACTTTTAATTTCATAGAGCTATCATGGAAATAAGTATGGAGGTTTTTTCAAACACTAAAAATAGAAGTCCATTAGAGCCAGGCCTTCCTCTTCTAAGTATCTTCTCCAAAGAGTTAAAGACATCACACTACAGTAGTCTACTCACACCCACGTTTACAGAACCACAGTGCACAATGGGTAAGTCTGGGAGGCAGCCTATAGAGCCATCAACAGAGGAGCGGATAACGAAACTGGTATCTACATACAATGAACTACTAGGCTGCTATAAAAATAAATTTGAGTCATTTTTTTAGGAAAACGTATGCTCCTTAAGACTGTAATGTTGAATGAAACAAGTCAGACCCACAAATTTCAATATCATATGGTTTTTCTTATATAAAATACTCGAAGTATAAATAAATTAGAAAGCAAAGTAAAAGGAGAGCTTTTTCTGTGCAAATCACAAGGAGTTAAAGAGATGAGGGGTAGAAGGGAAAGTAAAAAGAATTAAGACGTGCTATGTATGGGTACCAATGCCCCATGATGAATTTAATCAGTATGTACTGCAAACACGTACTAAAGAAAAAAAAATAAGTAAATAAAATAAATTCACTCTTTTTATCTTTCTCAAGGAAGTGTGGTAGCTGCACAGATAGTACAGATGTGCATAGGATAGGTAGGTTACCCCTGCCCACTGGAGGGGCTGGAGGCCACAGCGGGACATGTTTAGGTCTGGGGAAGGCTTGTTGGCCATGTGCTGATGAGTGACAAGGTTCATCAGGCCACCAAGAAGTGAGTAAGTGGTTGAAGGGTCAAGGACAGAATGGTGGCCTTCCTGTGTCAGTTTTCCCAAAAAGATGTGTTTAGATGGGCCCAATACCCAACAGGTTATTTTGCTTCCATAGATTCTAGGATCTTCCTGACAGGGTACTTTTTCATTATAGACCTCAGACTAACTAACTCCCTTCCTCTCGTTTTCCTGTGTTTATGCCTCTTCTGTTTTTAGGCTTAAAAAGAGGCTCTTTGGGGTACAAAGTGCCCCTGTTACTCCCAAACTCTCCCATAGATGCTCTCCAGGCCAAGGCCAAATTCCTTGATCCTTTTAACTATTCTTAGATTCTAGGTCATGTCAGACCCCGAAATGTCTGATGAATAAGTGTGGCACCTAACTTTGAGAAAACAATGGCAAAGAACAATCAGCTGCATGCAGTTCTGCTGCCAGGGAAATCAGCAAGCAACCTCTGTGAAGAAAGATGACTGAGGTCATGGAAAGCTAGGAATAGTGGCACTGTAAATAAATTTTTCCACTAATACACAGAACAAGCAAACCAACAGGCCTGGTAAGCAGCATCTGTGGCGCTTGGCGAGGTAGCCATGGGTTTAGACCTTGGATTGGGATGCGAAAAAGGGGGTTAAATGACAGGACTCAAAGATTCATGTGTGACTTCAACTCTGTTATGGTTGATGTTCAAAATCTGGCTGCTTGCAGGGTGATGGGGCACTCAGGTCTCTATCCTTGCACTGTAGCACATACTTGGAGGCTGCTGTTCACCTAGACAAGCCTGGTCAGCAGTGCTGAAGGAGATGCTTGTGTTCCTTCCTCATCACTAATAACTCAGTGAGGTGGCTCAGCCCTAAGCCAATTTTTCACTGTTCCATTAGGTGCTAAGAGGCTATCATCTTGTAAATTGTATCAAGATGCCAGGAACCTAACCATACCCCTACTTCCATCTATAGCTCAATAAAGGAACAGGTTGCTACCTCAAAATTATATGGCCGTGGCCACATGCAAGGGAAATAAGAGGGATTTTGTTGAGATGAGGGTGTGGTAACTAAGCACACAGAGCTCTGTCATGGTACCAATTTCCCTGCTCCCTGGAGTAGTACTTCCTCCTTCAGCCGGGGAAAGAGATGCAACTTTCCTATCATCTCTGCACTTAGGGTGAGCCCAGGGTTGACATTTTAATACATTGTTTTATAAGTAAGAAAAGTACCTGTCTGAAATTATGTTCTTTAGGTTTCCCATGGAGATAGATCTTTGTCATGCTGTAAAGGCTGCAGGGATAGCTGAACTGACAGGAAAACTTAATAACAAGGGGGCTAATGTAGTTACCAGTAGTTCCATAAATAATAAGGTAAATCAGGATCTAAGAAATTATTCTTCAACTAATTCTTGAGTCAAGAAGGCTACTTTTGACTTATCTTGATTTTAGATGCCAGTTATAATGCTATAACATATTTAAAACTAATGTTACCAAATATGGTATGCCTAATTTCTAAAATTATTTCTCTACATTAGAAAAACTCACTCTAAAATAATAAATAAGTAAACATCTTGGCCAAGTATAATATTCACTTACATCTGAAATAAGATTTACTTCAGTCTAGCATGACTTAAAATGTAGAAGAAAGAAAAGAAATGTAATCAGATATTTACAGTACCATGTCATAAGGTATGGAAGAGAATTGAGTGAAAAGTGATGTGGGCACAGAGTTGCTAATAATATCTTGAAAATAAATCTCTTTCAAAAAGAAGCACAGCTCAGGGAATGAAAGTGATGTGTAGCCTTCTACTCATTTTAATTTTTCTTGAACAAAAATTGTGAAATATATACATAGATACAGCACACATATATCATATGCATATAGACACATATATGTGCACACCCATGCAATTAAAGTGTCAAGGAATATGCATGATCATTGTAGTAAGACCAGCCTAGTCGTGTCCTGTCAATGAAAAGGCTTTTAGTCCACCTTCTGGCAAGGAAAAAAAAAAAAAGAGTAATTGGCAGAATTCTGAGTCATTTTCTTGTTTTAATGTAATTTCTCATTACATTTTAATTTGCAGAGTAAATGAATACTATCAAATTGGAAACTAACCCAAACAACGTGCTTTAATCCAGCAAAAAACAATATAGCTCAGAGACAACATTTGTATGCTGTCAATATTTGTTTCAATACTTTATCTTCATCTTATGTGACCTGAGACTCAATGGACATGGAACTAACTCTAACCTTTAACCCCAAAACAGCTCTAGCTATCCATTCACCTGACTTCTGCTCTAGCCTGGGGATCAGCTGCTTGCATCAGGCTGTAAGAAGGGCTTGGGGACAAAAAAAAAAAAAAAAAAAAGGAAGGGGAGGGAATAAAGGCCCATTTCCTGCACTTGCTTACTGATGACCTCGACCTTGGCTCTCCTTCCATTGCTAGTTCACTTGGAGGTGTTTTCTACCTGAGTACTAAACTTGCTGATAACTACACCCAAAGAGTGGGTGCTGGAAGAACCACAATAACTTCTCGAGGAGCAAATCACAGCCATCTAAATTACTCCTTTGACAGAGCAATGGATCTTGCAGATGAAAGGGAGCAGAAAGTGTCATTTATCTTGACTTCACAAGACTTGTCAACTTTTCTTGGTCTTTTCTGAAGAACACTTTCATAAATAATTTGGAAAATTATGGCTTAGACCTTAAAAACTTTGAGATAAACTACCAGAACCTGGAGAGGGGAGCTCAAATAAAAAAAAAAAAAAAAAAGGTTATCTCGATATCTTTGGGTGGAATGGGAATCATAAAACAATCGGGGAAATGTATCGAGCCTGGTCATATCTTCAACTGATATGAGTTCATTTAATGATACCAGTTCATTTAATTCAGCACTAACCAGTCATAGTGGCCCACGCCTGTAATCCCTGCACTTGGGAGGCTGAGGAAGGAGGATCAGTGTGAGTTCGAGACCAGCCTGGGCTAAAAAAGTGAGCTCAAGGACAGTCTGAACTGCATACTGAAACCCAGCCTCAAAAAGACAAACAAAACAAAACAAAACAGCGCCTGTTTGGGTAGGGTACGAGGGAAGAGCTGAGTATGGCAGCGATCTCTGTGTCCCCCTAAATTCCATACGTGAATCTCCAGACCCGTGACCTCTCGGAATTGACCTCATGGAGAGCAGGTCTTAGATAGGTCATTAGAATGAAGTTATTAGCATGAGCCATGCTCCAATCTGAGTAGTGCTGGCTTCAGAGGAAATGTAGACCCAGATAATGCACTGAGAGAAAACTGTGAAGACCCAGGTGGGGTTGGGGTGAAGCAGTCCTTTGCAAGCCAAGGAGAAAGCCGCAGGAGCAGCTGCTTTGTGGTGATTCTCAGACTTTCAGCGGCTGGGGCTGGGGAAGAATACATTTCTGTTGTTCAAGCTGCCCAGTCTGGTGCTTTGCTGATACTCCAGCAGACTGTCATGGACCCCTAGACCAAGAAGCAGTTCTGGGATGCCTGTCGTGCCTAGGTGGCTCCTACTAGACCAAGAGGAACAAGTGACCTGAACACAAATGAAAGATAGCGTACCCAAGAGTACAGGTCTCCACCCAGCCAGGCAATGATTATGAATTACCACCCAGACTGGCCAGCTTCATGATTTGCACAGCTAACTGCTGTAAGTTGACAGCCAACATCAAAAAACTTGAACCAAAAATGTGGACAAAGAAAGCATGGGAGTATGGTGGAGAGCGTGTGGGTTGTCAGAGAGAGGTGAGTGCCTAAACTGCCTCAGGCAGGTTTCCAAATCTCACGCCTGTCCTCATTTAACCTTAGAATAATGCTGCTTGCTTTATTCCTTCTTTTTTAAGGTGATAGTGTACCATGAGATGTCCAGAGGGACCCGGAGGTTACATCTTTCTGAAACTGGAAAGCTACCATTCTAAATGGTAGAAGGAAAACCTTCCCAATTGGAAACTGGATTTGCCTGTGAGAGAGATCATTCGTTATTTGACCAGCAGCATATCATGGGACATTTTTATTCTGTAAATATGAAAATAGCCCCACTCATTTTGTTCTTGAGGAAGCTCTCTATCTTAGATGAAATAACCCAGAAGCCCTTTCTTTAGAAAGAAACAGAAAGTGAATGTATCTTCTAACATTGAAAATTGAAATATATATATATATATATATACATATATACATATATATGTATATATATATATATATATATATATATAATTTCCCTTCCAAAATTTATAAATATAGTCTCCAAATTTCTCTAAAACTGAATTTGTATATAGATATAGAGAGATCTAAATCTGCAGAATTGAATTTATACTTAAAATTACTATTTATGCTGGGGCAATGTATGTGTTGGTCTGTATGTGTGTGGGTGTGGGCGGCATATATGACCAGTATGTGTAGGGGTGTGGGTGATCAGTGTGTGTGTGTGTGTGTGTGTGTGTGTGTTGTTCTTATTTTTGTTTAAGCATTGGCCAGTCTCCAGAGCTCAACACTAGAGACTGGACTCCTACAGGAAGCTGCACTCAGCCTGACCTCTGAACTTGACCTTGAACTAGAAGAATAATTGGGCCTGGCATGGCAGCTGTGAGAATAAACTACTTGGATGCTATATTTGCTGTTATTTTGGACTAAAACAGGGATGGTATGTTGAATCCATGTACAAATTTCTGCTTTCTCCTGAAAAATGATGAAGAAAAATGTGAAGGGGATTAAAAAGCCCATAAACTCACAGAGACCTTTCATTTGGAACACAGGAGATGATATCAAATAAAGGACATCAATAATGTCTGTGAGAGAGCTGAAACATAAGTAGAGCTGGGTGCTGACCTCGAAGTGGTGCATGGAGGGGCAATGGGAAGGCACTGACTAGGGAGCACTGCTGAGCCCCCAGGCTCAGGGCTCTCAGAGGACGGGTGTGTCTAAAATCTCCTCATCCAGGGCAAAGGGCTCTTTCTGCTGCAGCAGAATCAGAGTAAGTAGAATCAGAAGCCAGAAGTGGGGAAATCATCTGAGGGTCGCTGAGAAGCCTCAGAGCACTGAGGAGGAAATGGCTGGCTTCCTTCTGACTCGGCTGCCCAGTGTGCACAGCTTCGGTCACCCCTCCAGTTGGAGTCTGATGGCTTTTCTTTGAGGGAAAGGATCCCTGTGTGGAAAAAGAGAAACAGTCAGACCTGGAGAAACAGTAACTCAGAAGTCACCTGCCTAAAAAGCTGAAGCAGTTTACAGTTGCCTGTTACTATCTTATTCATAGATGTGAGCAAGTGCCCATGTGATGAAAGGCCAGGAATACAAATAAAATAAATATAAAACAAAAGTAACACATTGAAAAAAGAATTGCTGCAAAAAAATGTTTTCCAAAAGTAATCAAAAGAGAAGAAGAATTATTGTGGGCATAAAATAAGAATTGGATGCTTAATCCAGGCAGAATACTCTATTAGATATTAAAATTTTAATATCACAAATGGAAACTATCAGGAGAATTGGAAGCTGAAGAAATGTCCCAAGAACTGAATCAAACTTTTTTTTTTGTTTTGTTTTAGTAAGGATCTACAGGGTTTCACTATATAGATCAGACTGGTAGTGATCTGCCTGTGTTCAGCCTCCCAAGAGCTGGGATTACAGGCATGCACCACCACACCCAGCTTCTGAATCAAACCTTCCAGAAGGAAATATACATCCACCTAAGAAGATCCAGTAGGGTCAACAGCTGATGAGTAGGAATTTTTGCAAAAGTAGACAAGACAAGAGGGGCAATGGGAAGGCATTGACCCTCCCCAATTAAAATTTAATATGAAAAATAAGATTAGGTTGTTTAGAACATCCCTGCAAAGCAAAAAATGATTGATAAAAATTAAGACCCATCATTCTGAAGCACCCAAGAAAGAAGATTCTACCAGCAAAGAACAAGAACATAGAAATATTAGTTTATCTTTTGTGAATGGCTAAGTGATATCCAAAGACAGCATGAGAAAGGAGAATGGTTCTCATTTCAGGTGTTTTTTTTTTTTTTTTTTTAAACAAATGTAATAAGGACCTTAAAATGAGGATATTATTCTGGATTTTCAAGTATGCCTTAAATACTATCATAAGCGTCCTTAGGAGGAAAAGCAAAAAGAGATTGAATGCATACAGGGGAGACAGTGACAAGAAGATGAACACGGATGATTTATGGCTGAAAGAACAGAAATGTGGGCATCCAGCCAAGCCAGCAGTAAGGGCTGGGGCAGAGCCTCCTTCTCCAGGGCGTCTAAGAAGGAGCAGGACCTGCTGACTTACTGATTTCAGCCCTGTGAGGCTGCTTTCAGTCTTCTTTGGCCCTCAGAACTGTGAAACAATAAATTTGAGTCGTGTTAAGCCATCTGGTTTGTTGCAGCTCATTCCAGGAACCAGAGGAAGCAAACTACGGTATATCCTTAGGGTCAATAGTCAAAATTGGATCAGAATTCTTAGCAATACTAGAGGAGAGAAGCTTACAATTCCCAGAGGAAACGATTTGCAACCCAGAATTACAAACTAAGTAAATGATCAGTTAAGCACCAGGACAAGCTAAAGTCATATTTAAATATACAAAGTCTTAAAGTAGTTACCTTCTATCTATCCTAAGAAGCTGCTAAGAATTCATATCCCAGTCCGTACAAGGACATAATGAATGAATCAAGGAAAAAGCGAGGATTGAGATCCAGAAAATTAAGGACCCAACGTAGGAAAGCTAGAGTGCTTCTCACATGATAAAAGCAAAAGAAAGATTCAGGATGTCATTGTAAAGCAGTCTGCTCTCAGCTGAGGATGGAAGCAGAGGGGATCAGGGGAGGTGTTGCCTAGGAAACAAGTGAATGTAGAGATGACCTGGGATCCTTGACCATACACTGACAGGAGCATGCAGTGCTGGTACTTGGAACATCTGAAGGGACATTAGTAATAGGCACACAAAACTAGAGAGAGAAGAAAAGCAATGTCTACCTCTATTTACAGGAAGAAAATAGAAAGCCTTGGTGGGTCAACTGTGAACAGTGCATAAAACAATAGGTTAACTACCCAGCTGGCAATATATCTATGCTGAGAATGGGCAGAAAATACATAAGAATCCTCATATTTTATACTGTGAGACCATCACCTTATATTTATCATGAAAAACAAACAACAGTATGAACATGGTATTTAGAAATATGAATATTAATGACAGAAGAAAAAAATATTTGAAAGAAGCTGTTGTCAGGAAGCAAATAAATACTGCAAATGGGGCCAGAGGAGCTGGAGAATTCCTGACTGCATTATGAATCATGTAATACTCTTGAACTTTTTCTATTTTGCTTTTAGGTATTTCTTTGTTATAAAGACATTTAAATAGAATAACGCACAACATGATGTGATGAGCTGAACTGTATCCCGCTGTCACCCATTTTTTGACATCTTTACCCACAGTACATCGGAATGTAACCTTATTTAAAGATAATGTCTTTAAAGAAATGAATGAACGAATCAGATGAGATCCTTCAGGTAGGCCCTAAGTTAGCTGTTATGCTTTATGTCTAGTTTCCCCCCCAAAGCCTCCTGCAATTGTGGGGTGGGGACTTCTAGAGTTTGAGACTTGACTCCTGATCCACTGGGATTATGTATTTTGGTACTGATGGGATTATGGGTCTGAGCACTGCTGGGGTTATGGGTGTGGCCTGAGGTGGATAGGCTGAGGCAGAGAGCCTGAATGTAGTATAAAGAGAGACAGAGGAACAGACTCACTCTTTTGCACTCTGTTGCTCTCTTCTGCCCTGGTTGGTCAGTTGCCTTTGTCATCATTTTGTTGCCGTCACGCCACCATGAACTGGAAGCTCTGTGCCCTGTTCCACTCAGCCTTGGAGCCAGCCAAGGACTGGAACCTCCAGTAACTGTGAGCTGAATAAATCTTTTCTTCCTTCATTTTGGGTGTCAGGTATTTGTCCCAGCAAGGAGAGAAGAGTAACTAAGACATTCGTATGACCGTTGTTCCTACTAAGTGAAGAAATGTGACACAGGCACATGCACAAGATAGACACTAAGTGAATACCAGGAAACCATCAACAAGTCCCAGAGTCAAGGAACAAATCTTCTCATGCAGCAACTAACCCTGCAGACACCCAGATTTTCAACGTCCAGTCTCCAGGGTTGTGAGAGAACAAATTTCTGTTATTTAAGTTCCATAGCCTGTGGTTCTTTGTCACACCATCCCTAGAAAATGAATACACCTGACAGTTGAACTAGGGTAATTGTTTTATTTAGCACATGGATCCAGGACACGATCTCACAACTATCTGTGCATAGTTTCAAATGAAGGGAATAGTGACTATCTATCCTGTCAGGAAGAGGCTAGGTTCTGGTGCAGGAGCTGTCTTTGAAACGGACAGGGGAGCAGAGGTTTCTTTCTGATGTGGCTTTAGAAGGATCTGAGAGAGGATAAATTACAGCACTTGGGCCTGTACTGAGAATTTCCTTAACACAATGGTGCCTCAGTTCATGAACTTAATTGGGTATATGATTTTGGAGAAGATTGCTGTATTTCCATTTGTGTGGGAAAGATGGCTGTGGTCATGTTTGTCACCTGATGGACAGTTCACAACAAAATAAAAATGTTGCCAAATGCTTCTGTTTGTGAACCAAATTGCTTGTAAATAACAGTGTTTGCAAACCAAGGAACCACTGTACTTGGGTTTTTGTAACAATTAGGTGAGCTAGCTGCCCCCAATCAAGGTGGGGGTGGGGAATAACTTGGTCCGAAGATACTCTTGAGGTCAGGTTTTGACTGAGGAGCTCCTTCTAGTCACCACTGTCAGTAACTCTGGTGTGTGCTCTCATGACCCCAAAGTGCCCCATCAAGCCTTGCCGAGGACACAACCTGACCTCGATTGTCCTAGAATCTGACCCTAAGTAGCAAAAAGCATGACCAAGGAGTAGCCAGTATGGAGTGAGGAATGCCAAGGAGGACAACTGCATCTGCCTGGCAGGAATCACACAGCAGACTCGAGCTGCACTGGCAACAAAATATTGCCCATTTCTATTTACTGGGCAGTGTGCATTGGGCAGAACATGCCCGCTTGCAAGGGCGAAAGGACTGCGCAAAGGCTGAAGAAAATATTTGATTTTAAGAAACAAAACTTAATTTGAAAATATAAAATGGACAGTTTAATCAGTTATTCATGAAATCTCTCATCTTGCCTCCATCTGTACCCACTCACTTAGACTTTGTCCAACAATAGGCATGAGGGAGCCCTCCCACCATGAAGTCAGGATCAATCATCCTCCTCCGTGTCTGGTCCCAGCCCTCCCTGGTCCAGGCACTTCTTTTCTTTCTGGCACCATCATCTTGCTTCTCTTGAATTATTCTCATGTGTCGGCATTTTTGCTATAGAAAGTCAGATACCTTTTTAAAAACTTTACTCTTGATCTCACATTCCCATCTGTTCTCCCCCACCCTGTTCCTTTTATGACATTCTCTGAAAAGGATTCTTGTATTCACCAGCTCTGCTTTTTATCTGCCTTTCTCTCATCAGTGTACCTCAAAGAGACTTTTGTCCCTTTGGCAACACTAAAAATGCCTTTGTCAAGGCCAAATCCAGCAAGGATCTCCTCTTCCTCGACCTCAACCTTCAAGCAGCATAAAGGCAGCTGGTCACTCCCATCTTCTTAAAGCATTTTCTTTATTTAGCTTCCAGGCCATTCCACTCTCCTCTTTCTTTGTTTCATCTCTAACCTTACTTCTGAGTCTTCTTTACAGATTACCTTCACCTCCCTTTTAGACTTCTAAATGCCAAAGTGTCCTGAGGATCAGTTCTTTCTAGCTCAACATTGCTTTCTATACTTACTTCAGAGGTGATTTAATTCCATTTTGTGGATTTAAAACATAATGTATAATCTCCTGGTTTTCAGCTTTTAATTTCTAACCTGTTTATCTCCTGACCACCATATTGGTGGATTTCAGATTGGGAAAATCTGACTTTCTTGATCTGTCTCACAAACCCACTTCCTTCCTCTACTTCCCCATTAAGGAACAGCGGTACAATCGCCTAAGTCAATAGAACAGCTACAATGACAATTTCCTACTATTTTGCCTTAGGACAGAAGATGTGTGCTGTGTTCCTCTTTTATTAGAGAACTTCTACAATTTTATATACTCTTTTCTGGTGCAGGATTCAGAGCAAAGCAGTGATAGCAACATAAAAGAAAAGAACTCCTAAAGAGAGGCAAAAGATTACTACTACTCAATAATTTAACTCAAAGAGCTATAAAATAGTTTGTTTTTCATTTGATTTTTTTCTATTTATTAATTTATTATTATTTTTATTTTCTTAATTTTAATGAGAAAGAAATAGCAATGAGAGTTTCAAAACATGTTAGTAGTACAATTATAATAATTAATACATCGCCTAGTGTTGTCTTCATGGTAGTTATTCAGAGGACAAGATGCAGATCATGATATCTTGTCTAAACACTGTTAGTAGAAATCTTTCTTCTCACTGAACTGAGAGAAAGCAGCTGTATATCTGTCTTAACTATTATTTTCACTACAAAATGATCCTCTGTTTATATCCCTCTTGTTTGTTTTATTTTGTCAGAAAGAGAGCAAGGAGAAAAGTTAGAAAACATGACAGAGGCAAAACCATACATTTATACACACACAAAAGTTAAGACAGTGGTCCTAAGAATCTCCATCAGGTTTTTTAAACTACCAGTTAATTGATAAAATTTTCATCTGACTAACTATACATGCTGATATCTGTGAATTAAGCAACTACACCGAGGATAGCAATGTGTAATATTAAAACCATGCTTGGAATACCTATCATTCTGATCTTCTAAATGTGTACTGCTTCTAATGTCATATCAGTTATTGCTATACTCTCTCTTTCTCAAGTAAATGTTTCCTTAAAAAAGGTAATTAAAGAGAATAAGAGACAAGAAAAAATGACATTAGATTGTCCTGCTAAAATTATGTATAGGCTTAAAATTTTAAAGTTCTATGTAAAAATGTGTAATTGCTTTTTTTCACATTCTATAGGGATTTAAAGTTTATAGCATCAATGATTGTTGTAAAAATACCTGTTCCATGTTAAGTCTATGGCATTTGATATTCAGAAAAATGGTGGTGTTAAGCTCAAGTGCCTATATTATAGGGTAATAATATAATTAAGCTTCTTATCCAGAGGCTTAACAACTTAAGTTTGCAGACCAAAAAAATTAGATAAAAAGAAAGGCTACAAGGATAGTCAATATTTTGGCCCTAGCCCATCTATGTCAGTGAGGACTCAGGCCATAAGAGAACCTATATGATAACATCCTGTAACTCAGTGATGTCCCAAATTTTCTGATCAAGGAGATTATGGGACTACAGAGGAAAGTGATAGATGATGTATAGTGTGCCTAAGGAGAGTCACCCAGAAACAAAACATTCTCTTGGGCTTTCATAGGGAGCAAATAGGTCAAGCAATGGTCTTGACTCATCCAGATGGCTGACACTGACACAAAAAATCTACAAACTGCTATACATGGTGTCAGGGTGAATCCTGAGGGGATTTGACTGACCTTGTTAAATACAAAAGTTACATTTTTTGTTATGTAAGTCTTGCTTTATCTTGGTCTTACCCATCCAGCAGAAATACCTAACCATGAATTATGAAAAGTAAGGCCAGATTAGTATGCTGATCTGTAAAGGCTCAAGTCAACAGCTTCTAACATTGCCAATTCTGTCAATAACCCAATACTATGTTGGATTACTGGACTATATTGGGTTATTTTGATAAATTCATTCACCTATAATGTTTGAATGGCTACAAAATTGTTTCTACCTTCTGATTACCAACTGTTTAAAAAGCACATAAAAGGGAAAAAGTTGTGGTAGGTAAGCATAACTGAATCAACTTGATTGACTTGGAAGCAGCCTGCGGAACTAGTAAGTGCACTTCTGGGAGTATCTTGAAGCTTGAACGAGTCATGGAGGCATGTATCTGAGAGCTACCTCCAAGATCTCCACTCCTTCTTCCCTTGCTCGGTGGACTTACTCTTCCAAGTCTGACCTATTCTTCTGAGCCTTTTTTGTCAGGCAATCTTTTCTTCAGTGTTTTTGCCTTGGAGCAAGGTAACCATGAGCTGAATCCCTTGAAACTATCAGCCAAATTAAAACTCTCCTCATTTGAGTTGTGAATGTGTAGTATTGTTTTTTAGCAATGCAATTAGAAAATAACTGATACAGATAGAGGTTTAAATTACAACTAAGGAGACTCAGACGGGCACAAGGATAGCTTCCTCCATGTGTGCCTCAGCTGGTCCTTGGCCAAAGAGGCCACTCAGTAGGTGCAGCAACACGTTCCTTCAAGTACTTATACCTGAGTAGGCAACAATCTGTTCTGTAAGATTTCAAACACATGTTTCCCCAGACAAGTGGAGGAAGGGGCCAGAACCCTCCCAAGGGCCCATATAATTCTGAGACATACAGTGTACCATTACATTACCACTACCATACTTTGGTGACACAGGATGTAGACTTGCAACGTTAAACCAGAAATCATCTGGGAACCTTTGAGGCCTATGTCATCTCAGTAGACATACAGAATTTACACCAAAGATGTTTGCACATGTGTGTGCCTCCAGCATTGTTTATTTTATTTTAATACACAGTGCCCTTCAAGTTGCTTTTCCAATCTACCACAAATAACAGGTTTTAGCACATCAGGTGATATTTTGCTTCCTGAACATTTAAATTAATTTTCTATTACCAATGCAAATGTGTACTTTCCAATTTACCCACTGCACAATAAAACCTAATTTAAAGCAATTAATGTTCATTAATGGCCCCATCTGCATGTTTATCACTTTATCCTTAAATACTTGAGACATGGTATCCATATTTTATAGCTCATTTCTTATCAGCAAGAATTCTAATCCTCAAGGGTAAATGTAAGACTAATGTGCCAACATCTCACATACTTTGCATCTTACAAAAAAATACATTGCATTTTACAAAAAAGAAAACAACTTAGAAATGTATGATATGTTAATAATATGGTAAAAGTATATACCTAGTCCAAAAGAGGTTTATTCTTCTCTTTCCACCCCCCTCCTCTTTTCCCAAAACTGGTGTGGCAAAGCAATGAGTGCATGATGGGAAATTCTTCAGCCTTCTGGAAATATTTTTCTGGGGATACTAAGACACAGTGTAGCACCAGTAACGCTAGGATGTTTTTACCAGGCCCCCTGCAGAAGGCCACTGCCTTGCAAGGAACTGACAAGTGAGCTGGCAAGTATTCCTATGTTGCAAAGTATTTTGAGCAAGCAATTTAGAATCAGGCCGAAGCTGTTTTGCCAAATCTTCTGGTATTAATTATGTGCAGTTGTAAATACTATTGGAACATTTTGAGCTAAACATCAGTTTTCACCCTACTTTATTTGGTTTATCTAATAACTAAATAAAATGATATGTTAAGCTATAAAAGCATTTATGAGTAAGAGCAAAGACAGTGCCAAGCTAAAGTGCTGGGTTTCAAATCCTGGTGGCCTCCTGCATCCCACCCATGTACCAGCTGTAGAAACCTAGGAGGGAAGGTTACCCACAATCCAGAATCTTGATGCTTGATGTCAGCCCAAAAGGGCTCCCTGGGAGCTTGCCTTTTAAGCTTTAAATTACTGAGTTCTATCAAATCATTGAGCTCTATTGTTCCTGATTCTCACTGTTGATCTAGCTGAAGGTAGCCAGTAAGACATAGGCCACAACCGAATAGCGTCTGCTGTGAAATTCCTCTGCCAGATCAATTAGTCCATAACCCTTAAATTTAGTCTCCAGTAGAGTGTCAGAGCATGGGAAAAATACAGGCAGATTTTTCTATCAGAGTCTAAGACACAAAGCCTCTAGTCTGCCTGCCAATTAGGCTCTGTTTCCAAAGGCTAATTCTTGACCTGACTTTTGTCTTCATTTCTATCAGCATTTTGGTCATCTGAGCTCTGACTGATATCACGCACTGATAGTATTACACTTTAAAGTAGTTCATAACATCCTAGGGTTCAGCTAGCCTGCTTTTCCAAATTCCTCCCCAAAGCAGGTTATAAAATCTTGTTTGTTTGTTTGTTTGTTTATTTATTTATTTATTTATGGAGTTTGCTATATAGTTCAGGTAGACCTTAAACACATTATGTAGCCCATGCAAGCTCTGAGCTCACAGTGATCCTCCTGTCTTGGCCTCCTGAGTGCCGGAATTACAGATGTGTGCCACCACACTGGCTCCACAGGCTTTTAACCCACATGGTCAGGTACAATCAGAGCAACAACCCTATTCCTATTGTCAATTTCTCTCTTAATCAGGTTCCTGGAATTAAATACATGATTCCTGCAACTTAAAGGAAAAGGGCTTTATTTTGCCTCACAGCTATACTGTATGGTCAGTTCATTCCAGGGCAGAGAGAGAATGGCAGAGAGGAATAGAAGTGGGAAAATCATTCAAGCTATGGCAGCTCAGAAGCGGAAGGAGAAGGGAGGAGCTCTACAGGTTGATATAACTCTGCAGGTCACATCTCCAGGGCCTGCCCCTTTGGACCAGGCCTTGCCTCCTAACGCCACATGTAGCTTTTTTTTTTTTTTTTTTTTTTTAACGAGAAAAATATTTTTATTGGGGGAAAGAAAGCTGCCGTCCAAGAGAGACAAGAGGGGGACCCAAGTGGGTGGTCCCCACATTGAGCGTTGGTGTTTTACTTTTTCTTCCCATTCTTTTTATCTTGCATTTCATCTGGCAAATGCATCACCAAGTCCTTAAAATATATCTCATTCATGCTTATTTTTTTCTGATATGACTTTCTTTTCATATTTTTATTAGGTTAAGATTATTATATTAATAAAATAGACTTACAATTAACTTTTACATGGTTGAAAATATTTCTTTTTTTTTTGTTGTTGTTTAGTATTGTTTGGTACCATAATGAGAATCACATGTAGACCTGTTGAACTTTGGCTTCTTTATGTCTAAAATCGGCAGTTGGACTACATAAGTATGTTAATCCTGATTTTAGAAGGCCCAATAAACCCTTCCAAAAGCCCCACCTCTTAACACTCGAACCTTTTGTGGAATATTCGAGATCCAAGCCATGGCATCTACTACGTGGTAGATGACTTCTCAGTGTCCCAGTTTTCACATCTTGAAAATGGGTATCATAGCAGTGTCCTTCTCAAAGGATTAAACTGAGTTAATTCACGGCAATTGCTTCATACAGATCATGTAGAAAGGATGCGAACTTAATGAATGTTAGAGCAAAAGAAAAAAAAGACAGAAGGTAGTTTGGAAGTCCTAGGTACTTGCATTAAAGCTTCTCTCTGGAGTCACAGGTTATCCTGCTAAAATGCAGCTTCTGCGCTTAGAGATAGCAGTGCTGGCCCAAGGGCACCTGCAGGTGGCTTTTCTCACCAGCCCTACCCCTGTCCTACATAAAGGCTCCATATGTGGGCCTTCTGTGACACTGTTCTGTCTCAAGTGTGACAGCCAGGTGCATGTCTCTTAATGAGGGAAGGGCGGGGACATGTTTACGCCATCACAACCAGAAAAGAAAACCGGTTTGGATAAGATTTCTCTAATAGTATTTCTCAACAAAGATCAACTCATCTGATCTTTCTATCTCTAAAAGAGAAAAAAATGTTAATAAATGTTCCCACATGTGTGATTTCAATGAAATTTACATTTGCGAGTCATTATCATTTTGGTAGAAGGGAAAATGATATTCGGCTTGTCACTGGAGGGGCAGATGGAGATAGAGTTTAGGAAGCTGACAAGCTAGCTGACAGAAATGAGTAAAATTTACGTTCCTACCAACCTAATGGCAAGCAATTATTTCTGAACTAGGATAACAAATGTGCTTCCTTATCCTAAAACTTGACATGCCTTATAGAAGTTTCCAGAAGGCACATTTTCTGTGAAGAAGCAGCTGCTTCTGTATTCAACATTTAGTGTAAGAGTTTAATTGGATACTGACCCTTTCAGAAGATTTTGTTATAACTGATATATTAAGAGAATTAAAAGTTTACCTGACGTCGTCTGCTATTTCTGTTTTTACAAATTTAGTTTTACTTCATATTCAACACCATTCACAGATTTGGGTGGGTATCAGTAAAATATAAATTATTCTGCATAATCTGTAGTCACACCAATTTATGAGTATCAAAGTTTTAAAAAATACACGTAGGACATTTGGTGTTTATATTGGCTTAAATACTATTTCTGCATGAGAAAGACATTTTTTTGACTCCATGATTAAATGACAGCTTACATAATAAAAAGCTGGCAAATTTACTGATGTAGCTCATAATGGATGATGCTATATAATTGAAATGTACTAATATAAAAATTTAAGACCATTTAAATGTCTTATGGTGTGAATTTTAAATGTTTTGATTCAAATTTATTCTCTGTGAAATAGCAGCCAAACTAGGTGTGTTTCCTGTGTATAAATCCCTTTTCTTGGAATAAGATATAATACCTCTATCAATTATTTTCGTTTATTGATTTTCATGAAGGCAAGATATCACTAGTATCTGACAAATAAGCAAAAGTATGAAAATTAGACTTTACAGAAAGCTTGAAAAGGTACCATCATAGTCAATTAGAGAAGAAAATGACCCTGCTTCTGTAGTACAACTGCCTATTTTAGACATAGAGAAACAAAGCTCAATAGGTCTCTGTATGATCCTCATTATGGTACCAAAGAATACGAAAGAAAAAAAGGAATTACTTTCAACCATGTAAAAGTTAATCATAAGTCTATTTTTGTGATATAATAATCTTAACCTAATAAAAATATGAATCCCAGCGAGACAGCTGGGATTCACATCAGGCCTTTTTAATCCCAAGTACAACCTATTTTTGGACATTTAGCCTCAAACTATTTGTACATTTTGGCCAGCTGATTTGGAATTCTTTCCCTAGATGTCTACACTTGAACTTTTGGTTAAATTTCACAATAAATTTAAAGCATCACCCGAACTTTCCCAAGTGCTCCTGTTATGTTTTCTTAGCATCTTGATATTTTTCTCTTTTAAATTTTTTAGCAAAGTCAGTGTGGTGGTTGATACATCCTGTTCACTTAAGGGGTGAGAAGCTCGGCTGGATTAGTTCAGCAACTCTAGGACGACTGCTCCCTGGGGTGTGGAGGCCACTCCAGTGGTCATGGAAGGCCTGCCCTAGAGTGACTCAGCACAAAAAGGGTATATAAAGGTCTTAGGAAAGGATTCTGTGGGCTGCTTCCTTGGAGGAGCTCTGGTCTTCAAAGCTGCCTCTACCTCCTTGGAGAAGCTCAGTCTAAGAAAGGCCTGATAGTTGATGCAGGTGCTGCTCCTTCCTCTGCTCTTCACTATTTTCCATGACAATGAACTGCTGCCTTCTGCCTTGTGCTACTCTGCCTGGGAGCCAGCCAAGTATAGACTGAAACCTCCACTAACTGTGAGCTAAACAAACTTTTCCTTTTTAATTTTGGTTGTCAAGCATTTTGTCCCCGCAACAAGTAAAGAGTAACTGAGACAGTCAACCAATTAACTTTTAAAAATTATGTTTAAGTACTGTTTCTCCTCATAGAGTGTGAGCTCCATGCATACAAGGGGTCACAAGGTACCGGACCTCTAGCAAGTTATTGAGTACCATGTAGGTATTCAGTGAAGACCTACTGGATCCAACATTGAATGCATGAATACATAAACAAAGAGCAACAAACATTTTACTTTGGCTTTCTTTATTAATAGCAGATTGTTAAACAAGACAATGAAGTGAACACATATAAGAGTGGAGTTGGGAGAGATGATATAGGGTCCCCAAGAAAGTAGAAGGATTTAATTCCAAGGCAAAGGATTAAAGAGGGAGGAGGGACAATTCTGACTCTATAGTTAGAAAGAAGGCAGAGCATAGTTATAGCTGCAGAAACATTGTCATATGAGGCTACTTCACATCTCTTCCCAGAAAGTAGGAGTCAGCATCTGCATGTCACAGTAGTGAGAAGAGGGAGATGTGGCTTGAAGAGATACGAGAAGGGAATGAGTGAATGTTCTGTGTGAGATACAGAGATCAAGGAAGTATCAAACAGGGGGTCAGAATCAGAGGCTGCATAATCAGCGTTACTCATATACACAGGCTTGGGTGAACTTTCATGCTGTCCAACCCAGCAACTGGGCTCTGGGGAAGAAAAAGGCATACTCTGGTGAGATATAAAATTCTAAGATGAAAACGGTCATAAGGCTAATGACAATGGTGAATGAGAAATCACGGTTACTCTAGCCCCATGGAAAGTGGTTTCTATGACTTGTCTTATTTCTTACACAGACACTGTGATAGTTAATCTTGATTGTTAAATGGATTTGGTTGAAATATTCTGTAATGGCTAATTGATTGTGTCAACAGGAGGAGTTTACAAGCTTAATTAAATGGACTCAATAATTGTATACCCTACAGCATAAAGGACCCCATGCTGCGGTTTCTTGTGGCCTATGTAAAGGAGAAATGAGAAAGGAGGAACTTTCTTCTTGTTTTTCTTCAGAGAAGCTCCAGTCTTCGCCTTCACCTCAGTCATCATCACCTGGTTTCCAGTGCAAGTTCTCCAATTTCCACAATGGAACCTTCAGCCTCTGTCACAGACTCTTCAGCTTTCTGGTATAGATCCTTCAGTGTTCCAGCATAGACCCATTGGTCTCCTTACACGGATTTGCACAGACACTGCAATGAACTCCAGACCCTGGATCAAAGTCTTCTGTCTCCACCATACAGACAACCTCTTAAACCGTTCTCATCCAACTATGCTGGTGACCACCAGTAACTGATCTTGTAATGACTTATACATTTGTATATCTTGTGCTGTATCTTGTTTGGCTTGTAAAATGTTGACTTTACTAACTTAGGAGGTTAGTAAAACAACCTTGGGAGTGAGCCGTGGGGGTGTTACTTGGGGACCATGTCTCTCAGTTCTCTTTCTGCATGCTCTGCTTCCTGGATGCCCCTAGTTGAGTAGCTTTCCTCCCTGATGCCCTTCTGCCTTGGAGTTGGCCAAGCAGAAGTTGAAACTGTGAGCCAAATTCATCCTCTCCTCCCTTATGGTGCAAGTGTTGGATGTTTTGTCACAGTAATGGAAATACTAATTAATGCAGGGAAATACCCCCCACACACTCAAATACCCAAATATATGTTGTATATATTCCACTGAAAGAAAAAGTTGACTTCTTTATCTAATATTATTAAGGCATAAGTTGTATATTATAGAACATATTTATAGCTATAGTTAGTAAATGTATAATAGTATTAAGAATCACATGTAAATTTTAGACTATTTCATCACTCTTCAGGATGCCCTTCAGTCTATCCACCCTCAGACCTGTTTCAGTCCTGAAAACCAGATAGCCACTAATCTGCTACCATCTCTATAAACCAGTCTTTTGTAAAAAAAAAAAATCTCACCTAAATAGAATCACATAATACAACGATTTGTTCTTTATGTTTGGCTGCTCTCTCTCAGGGTTAAGTTTTTGTAGTCTAAACATTCTGTAGTAAGCATCAATATTTTTATTGCTGAATAACATAATTATGTGGATAATCCACATTTTGAATTGGGGGACTTTTAGATTGCTTGCAGTCAGAGAGTGTTAATAATGTTTCAGGGAATATTCATGAACAATCCTTTGTCTGGACATATATTTTCACATTCTAGCTTGGATTCCAAGAAGTTGAATTACAGAGATGTATGGTGAGATAAAACTACTAACATGCTTTCCAAAGTAGACTACTGTTCTATATTCCCAAGAGAAATACATATAATTCTTTCTCCACATCATTATGTGTGCTTTGTCTGCTACCTCTTGACTATGGTCATTCTTGCGATCATGCAATGATCTCTAGTAATAGTTTTAAGTTGCAATTCCCCAATTAATGATGTTTGGCATTTCATTGGGTATTTGTTAATCAGTGGCATGATTTCTTCAATGAAAAGCCCATTATTCAGTTAGGATGTTGGTCATGTGCTCATTTAGTTGTAGCACTTCTTTTTATATGTTCAATACAAATCCATCATCAGATACACAATTTGCCACTATTTTCTCCAATCTGTTGCTTTTTTTTTTTTTCATTTTTCTGAATGGCGTATTTTGAAATGTAAAAAAAAGTTTTTATTTTAATTAAGTGCAATTTATTCAATACACACACACACACACACACACACACACACACACACACACACACTGGCTCGGTCTGCCCTGTGGGCGGAGCTGATGTAGCATGTGGTGCCAGGGGTCAAACTGCAGTCCCTGTGATTACCCAAGCTTGCCTAAGCAGGTGCTTTAGACCACTGAGCCATCTCACTGGCCACTATTCATTTATTTCTTTAATTGTTGGTGCATTGGGTGCCACTTCTAAAAACTACTGTACCCCTATCCACAAAGATTTATGTTGTGTTTTACCTCAAGAAGTTTTTATATTTAGCAATTTAAGTTAGATTTAATATTTATTTAAAATTAGATTTAATATTTATTTTAATATTTTAAAATATTTATTTTAATCACCCTAGGAGCCTGCCTGGCAAGCACAAGGTCTTGAGTTCAATCCCCAGTATAAGTAATTAATAATAATAATAATAATAATAATAATAATAATAACAATAATAATAACATCAATGATAATAATAAAATATTTTGAGGTAGTTTTGGGGAAGAGTTGACCTATAAAATTGAGTTCCTTCTTTTCCCTCCATTTGTGACCATCCAGCAGTCTGGCACTATTTTATTTGTTGAACAGCCAACTTCTCCATTGATTTGTTTGGCCTCATTTGTCACAAATCAATTGACCATAGATCAAAAGGTTTTATTTACATACTCTTCTCTTTGTTTCATTGATCTACATTCTTTTGCTTAAATAAATACCACACTATTTTGATTACTATTACCATTATGCTAGGCTTTGAAATAAAATGAACTAAGTCCTCCATTTTTATTACCTTTTTATTATTTCTTTAAAAATTACTTTTAATAAGAAATATCAATATGATAGTTTTACAACACATTAGTAGTACATTCACAATAATTGGCACATTGCATATTGTCCTCCTTTTTATGACTTTTAATAAGAAATAATAATATAACAGTTTCAAAACACATTAGTAAGCCGGGCGTGGTGGCTCACGCCTGTAATCCCAGCACTCGGGAGGCTGAGGCAGGAGGATCGTTGTGAGTTCGAGACCAGCCTGGGCTACAAAAGTGAGCTCAAAGCCAGCCTGAACTGCACAGTGAGACCCTGTCTCAAAAAAAAAATAAATAAATAAATAAAAACACGTTAGTAGTACATTCGCAATAATTGATACAATGCATATTGTTGTCCTAGTAGTAGTTATACAGAGCACGGAGTGCAGACGTGATAAATTTTCCAGTCGTTATTGGTACAGAAAATTTCTTCTCTTTAAACTAAAAGAAAGTAGTTATATACATAGTCCAGTGTTCTATAATTGCAGTGGATTTCTGGTGAATCTGGCAACGTTGGAAGCTGTTGATTTAAGCCTTTTACCTCTCAGCATACTAATCTAACTTTATGTTTTATAGTTAAACTTTTCTACTGGATGGTTAAGACCAAGTTAAAGTAATTGTTTTCACTACTGTGGCTTCAGTGTATTTCCATGAAGTTTAGAAACCATTTGTTACTTTCTGGAAAAATAATCTGCAATCATGAGAGTGATTAGGTCAACTTTATAGACCATTTTGGAGAGAATGATTACTTTATTAGTATTGACTTTTTCTCATCATGAAAAGAGACTGTGCCTCTATTTATTAGATCCTCTTTAATTTCTTTTAGGAATTTATTGGAATCTTCACCATATGCATCAAAGTATTTAAACAATTATGATGTACTTTGAATAGAATTGTTTTATGAATGTTTTTGCCAAATTGTTCCTTACTAGCATATAGAAATACAATTAAACTTTAATAGTCATCTAATATTCTTAAACCTTGCCATGCTTGTTTATTAATTCTAGTATTTTGTTTTTCTGTATGTACTGATTTCTTTTTAAAATTTTTATTAACATTAATGAGAAAGAAATAACAATGGAACAGTTTCAAAACATGTTAGTAGGACAGATACAATAATTAATACATTGCATATTGTTGTCTTCATAGTAGTTGTTCAGAGTAGAAGATGCAGATATTATATCTTGTCTAAACACTATTAGTACAAATCTCCCTTCTCATTGAACAAAAAGAAAGTAGATCTATATGTAGTCCAATAGTCCATAATAATAGTGGATTATTAGCACAACTGGCAATATTGGAGGCTGTTGACTTCAGCCTTTTACAGCTCAGCATATTAATATGACTTTCCTTTTTATACGTCATGGTTAGACTTTTATGCTGGGTGGTTAAGATTAAGGTAAAGCAAGACTTATATAACAAAAAATGTAACTCTTGTATCTGATAAGCTCAGTCAAATCCTCTCAGGATTTACCCTAAAACCAAGTACAGTGATTTGTAGATCTTTTGTCAGTGTCAACCATCTGGATGAGTCATAGCCATTGCCTGACCAATTTGTTCTCTATGAAATCCTGAGAGATCAGAGAAGAGTCACTGAGAGAGAAAATATTCTCTGATTTCTTGAAGACTTCCAAGTATACAGTATTATTATCTATGAATTAAAAATGTTTTCTTTCTCTTCAGGTTACATGGCTTTCATTTCTTCTTTCTGTTCTTTTGCTATTGTCATTGCTTATAATTCTAGCTCACAAGCTAGAAGCTCATTGTGCTAAGAGCAGGGAAGGGGGATATCCTAGACTCTTTTGACCTCAGGGGATGTATTCACTCTTTCTGTATTAAATATGAAGGTAGTTGGAGGGTTTGAAGATGGCTGTATTGACCAATATTGATCCTATTTATGGGACAAAATATTTAACATCCATAATTTAAAGCAAGAGAGATTGGATTTGATTCATGGTGTTAAAGATTTCAGTTTATAGTTATCTGGATCCTAGCAGAAAAATCACAGTGGAAGGGTAATGGGAGGAAAGCTGAATAATTTGCGCCATCCAGGACTAGACTGGGGAGGAGCTAGAGATGAAGGACCCAGGGACCAGATGGAGTTGTGCTCTCAGGATCCACTGCCTTCACGTAGACCTCATCTCTTAATGGCTCATGCAGTGCTGAACTTATCAATAGGTTAACCTCATATTCTAGTGTATATCATTCAGAGACAACAGAAGGAAATGTTCTTATTCTAGGTTTTCCAGTTGTTTCCTCCAGTATGCTCGGCTGACTCACAATCAAGCAGTTTCTCTTCCAATCTCTGCTGTTTCCCTCATTTAGTTGCTCTGAATTTAGTTTGCTCTTCTTTTTTTTTTTTTTTTCGGTTTCTTAAGTTCAAAGCTTTGATTATTATGAGTGAAAGCTTTGTTCTTTGATGAGACACGCAATCACGGTTATGTTTCCCTCTAAGCAAATTTAGCTGCATTCTGTGTTTTTATGTTTTGTTTTAATGTTTATTTAATTCGAGATGAATTTTACTCGCCTTGCATTGTTCCTTGGTTTACTTAGGAGTGTATCAGTACCCAAATATTTGGCAGTTTCCCAGAATCTTCCTGTTGTGGATCTCTTAATATACTTTTACTGTGTTAAAAACATACCTTGTATTTTTTCAAAAAGAATACTTGGAGAATTATCATATATATAGTAGATTGTCCATGTTGAAGAATATTCTGTTCCAAAATGTGTCTTCTGTTGTCTCTGAATGATATATATATTAGAATATCAGTAAAGCAACACTGATTGGTAATATTGTTCAATCTTTTAAACCCTTGCTGATTTTCTTTCTAGTTACTTTATATCAATTATTGGAATGCGGAATCAAAATATCTAATAACTATTTTTAGTTGTTTATTTCTTTGCTACAGTTTTGTTTCAAGTGTTGGCTTTTTCTGTTACTAGGAGAATATACATTTAAAATTATTATATCTTTGCATATATATATATATATGTATATATATATATATATATATATATATATATATATACATACATATACATATTTGGGTTTTTTTTTCAGTATGAAGGATCAAACTCAGGACCTTGCACCTGCCAGGCAGGCACTTATGCTACTGATCTATATCATTGGCCTTTGCATCCTTCTAATATATGATATTTCAACATTATGTAATCTGTTTCTAGTAATATCCATCATCTAATGCTTATGTTGTTTGGTATTAATGTAACAATTCCAGCTGTATTGCAATTGTTAGATGAAATTATTGCAAATTCAATATAAAAGAGCTTTTATCTTACATTTTCTTCCAGAAGTTTCATGATTTCAGGTCTTACATTAATGTTTTAGTCTATTTTATATCCTACTGTAGTATATTATATTTTTGTGTATCCCATTCCAAGAGGCCACACTCACTTTTTTTGCACGTGTGTATCCAGTTTTCCCAACATCATTTATTCAAGAGTTATTACTTCCTCATTGCCAATGAACAATATTGGCTAAAATTATTTTGTACTTGTTAATCTCTTGCTGTTCACTGAGGAAAATGTTTTGTACAGCAGTTCACAATTTTCAAATTACTGTTCTGTACATTAATATGCTTTAGCCTTACAAATATTCTAGGAAGTATCTGGGAAGTGGGTGTTATACCCAAATTACAGCTAGTAATTACTATTTATAGTACATAAGTTGTAGAAACTTGATTGGAATTGAGTTCTGCTGGTGCTGCATTAATGCACTTAGCACTACACAGAAGAGATTCTCTTCATTAAAATTTTATTTGTCTTTATTCCTACAACTTTTGTGTGGAATAAGGATGCATAATGATTCAGTATATGTAGTAGGGAAAACAAATCTAGTAATTGAATTAGAAATCTAAGAGGGATTAAATAAATATTAGTGCGTCCATAATGAAATCCTATCTATCCATTAAAAGTAGTATTATGCCAAATATTTGTCATAAAAGTATGCATATAATCATCTAAGAATAAAGAGAGCAAGCAAGAGGAATATGATATATGTAAAGAGTTACAAAAGACTAGGAATAAGCAGGACAGTTCAGAATCACACGAACACATTCAATTAATATATTTTTGATAAAAATGCCACTAATATTTAGTAAAAACATATTTTCAATAAACCATTCTGGAGCAATTAAATATTTGCATGAGAACAAACAAAATAATTTCCCACTATATTTATAAATTGATATAAAACGGACCATGAAAATAAATGATAAGATAAAATAAAACTTTTGGTAATAAACAAGCTATCTTCATACTGGAAAGTAGAGAGCTATTTCTTTGTTAATACACAAAAACAGTACCCACCAAAGAAAACTGATAAATTATGATTAATTAAATTTAAAAAGTATTTATTGAAAGATACAGTACAGAGTGAAAACATATTCTATAACCTGAGAGAAGACTTTCATAATACATGTTTTTAAAAAAAAAGCATCCTGAACAGAGAGTAACTCACAATTTTCTATCCACAAATAAGTAAAAGGCAAATTAACCCATTTTCAAATTGGAACAATAAGTTTTAAGCAAGCACTTTTTCAGAAAAAAAATATCCAAATGGCAAATCAGAAAAATCAACACGATTAAAATCACCACGCAACAAGACCCTGCTCCCTATGGAATAATTTAAATTTAAACATGGCAATTCCTCTATCTGGGAAGAATGAAGAGCAACACCTTCATAGAGGAAAAGCCACCGGAATGTCAACTTTGAAAAAGCACTTACCTGTGATTTACCAACCACACTCCAAGGCACACACCCAAGCAAAATGGCTGCACACGTGGGAAGATTGTGCACGGCAGCTTCCTTTAAGACAGTCAGAATGTAGATGACTGACAAATATGCCACGGTAGAAGCATAAATTGTGGCAGACAATAAAACATGAAAAAGCCACAAATTGATGCAAGCAACAGTGTGAGTAAATCTCTTAAGAAGCCACACACAAAAAAGTTCAAACGGCACGAACTCGTTTATACTGACATCAAGAAGAGGCAAAAGCAGCCAATAAAAAATAGAAGTCAAAGATTTTTTTCTCTATGGAATACAACAGAACTTTCTAGAATGCCTGGAGTGCTCTAAACTTTTATGGGATAGTTACATATAATGGTCACGGCGAGTATTGCTTTAGTTCACTGTGCTTCCTCATGTACTGCCAAATCATTGTTTGAGTCTCAGTTATGAACCAACTTTAGTTTCTAGCACTTCACAGTTGTCTAGGTGCTAACTCTTAATACAGGATTTCCATCAGATGAACACAAGGTTTCTACAGGTTAACATGAGTTCTAGAGCAGATATTCTTTTCTCACTTATTTTTCCCTGCGTGTGGCCATGATAGAGTGTTGTAAAAGCTCCCATCGAATGCTTCTGTTGTTAACATGACCACAGCAAAACTTTCCTTGGAGAAGCTCCTCAATTAAAGTCACAATAGCCTCTTTGGCCACCACTGTTCACAGTATAATGCTGTCAAAGTTTTGAAACAATAATGACAGGGAATACTTGAGCATGTATGGTCCAACCTCAGAATCTTAGGTAAATGACTTCTAGGTTGGTGAGGTAGGCTCTTTCTTTCTTTTTATTTTATTTTATAGACAAATAAAAAATGTAACAAAACAATAGAATAACAATAATTAATGCATTGCATATCTTCAGAGTAGTTTCTCATATAATATATGGAAATAAAAATTTCTCCAAATGACAGTAGCCCATACCTTTCTTTTCAATGAGTTAAGAGAAACTAATAGTACAATTATTATGTATTTTTTCTGTGTCTGTTTTATTCTTTCTCCTTTCCCTTCTCCTAGTTCCTCTGTCCTTTTGAATAATTTCCTCCAACTTCACAGTACCTATTGTACGCTGTGGTCCTTATTTACCCTTTCAGTTTTTCATACTAGGGGGACAACACAGAGTTTACACATGTAAGACCAATTTATTTCACTCATGCTACTGGCAGAAATTCAGAAGTGAAGACCAGTGAAACAGATTAGAAATTACAAACACTTTAAGCCACCTTATCTTTAACAAAGAGGCCAAGCATGTTCCCTGGAAAAAAGATAGACTGTTTAATAAATGGTGCTGGGAAACTGGCTGTTCACATGCTGAATAATAAAAAGAGACCCATGTCTATTATAAGACACTAAATTAAAATACAAATGAATTAAGTATCTAAATATTAAAATAGAAACAGCAAATTTACTGGGAGAGGAAGTGGGTAGAAATTTTGAAGACATAGGTGTAGGCAGAGACTTTATGAATAAAACACAGGTTTCATAAGAAATACTACAAAATTTCTAGACCTGGAGTACCATATTATTAAAAAGGTTTTACACATCAAATACCTCAACAAGAAAATGAAAATAAAACACACAGAGTAGGAAAAATATTTAGCTAACTGTCCCTCAAAGGACTTCTATCTAGAACATATAAAGAATTGAAAAAAACAGTCAGACCCACCAAATTCAAAGACCCAGTGAAAAATAAGCATCTGAGATGACTACATACTTCTCACATGCAGAAATAAAAGTAGGAAATAAATATATGAAAAAATGTTCAACATCATTGCTCATTTGAGAGATGCAAATTAAAAGAACACTTCTTGCCCTGGAAAAAGTGTATATCATCAAAAAATCAACCAAGAACAAATCCTGGCAAGGCTGTGGGGTGAAAAAGCCCTTCTCCACTATTGGCAAGAGTGCAGACAGGTGCAACTACTGTGGAAATCAATATGGAGATTCCTCAAAATATTAGGATTCTAGGACCCATTCAACCAAATTATTCTCTTCTGGGTATCTTTCAAGAAGAATTAAAACAGCATACAACAATGGTGTAACATATTATATTTATAGTCATGATGCTTATAGCAGCATTATTTTTAATAGCTGAATTTTGGAAGGAACCCAAATGTCCATCAGCTGAAGAATGAATAAAAAAGCTGCAGTCTTTTTACACAATGGAATATTATTCAGGCATAAATAAGGATAGAGATATTCATAGGTCAATAAATACAATTTGAGATCACACCCATGAGTGAAATAAGTCAGGCTCCACATGTAAATATTGCATTTTTTTCTTTTTATAATTCTGACTTATTTTTACATATTTTCTTACAGTAATTAAAATAAAGAAAATACATCTATTTCTAATTATTAAATGTTATTATTAGCTTCGTTACTTTATCCTTTGAGATAGGCATGAGGTAGTGGGAATGAGAGATAGCATAAGATACTTTAAAGAAAAAAAAGTCTTTTTTTGTATTTAGTACAGGGTCTACGGGGTCTCACTACACAGACTGGACTCATAGTAATCCTCCTGTTTTCAGCCTCCCAAGTGGTAGGATTACAGGCATGCACCACCATACCCAATTATGCCAGTGTGCCCTGGAGACCTGATGTGGGTCCTGCACAGCCCACTCCCTGCATGTACCTAAGCAGGTGCTTTAATATGCTGAGTTATCTGACTGGCCTAACGAAGAATAAATCTTTGGGCTATGACAGATCTAGATTCTGATATCCTAGACCTACTAAAGACACTTCCGTTGTGTGAAAATCCTCATGAAACAATTTTGCTACAGAATGTAAGTTAGTTACAGAATTTAAGAATTAGAATCCACTTCAGTCTTGGAGCTCGGGATTATCAGCTCTGGTCTCTCTGAACAGACAGTGTATTTAGAGGTCCCCTCTGGATCCTCTGTCACCAGATTTGTTGGTCCTTCCTCTTTTTTTCTACTAAGAAGAGCTTAGCCTACAGCACTGATCAAAACAAAAAACCTGACAGCATTTGAGCGCTGAGCCTTGGCCTCCCACTCACCTCTTTCACACCATCACATTTTGCCTTTATTGCCTGTCCCACCCTCTGGCCTTTATTCTAGTCCCCCCATGAGCGCAACTCTGAAACAAATTAGTTCCAACAATGTACTGCTATCTTTTGAACATCAGGTCAGTTCCCAGTAACTTCTAAAGCAGAACTTGTGATGAGTGCAAGGATTAATATAAGGCTATCCTTAATGAACAAAAGAGCATGGCACATAATTGGAGTCTGGTAACATGTCCTGAGAAAGGACAGAGGACAATCGTCGCTGGACAGAGAAGCATTGCATCACTTCAGTGGTCTACTTTTCTCTACTCATCATAAAATATTAGACCTGACATTTAGACTAAAAATGGTAATTTAGTTGCTTTGCATTTTTTTAAAATGCCATCTTATATATTTTTATCAATGTGATTCCAAAGGTATGTCACAGGTAGTTTTCATAATTCTCTTCAGTAATGGGCAAAGGAACAAAAATATTAGTCTAAGTTGTAAGTACTCTAGATACAGCCAAGCTTCACAGACTGTCCAGTTTTCTCCTGGTAGCCGAAGACTCTAAGTTGTAACTGTAGTAATCATAATTACAAGGGAAGTGAGAAGCTCTGTCACTTCTGTGAACCATCCTCAGCCCCATTCCTTTGGGGCTCAAATATATTTTATATATATTTCTACTTTTCTTAGTAGAAAAAAAGAGGAAGGACCAACAAAACTGGTGACAGAGGATCCAGAGGGGACCTCTGAATACACTGTCTGTTCAGAGAGACCAGAGCTGATAATCCCAAGCTCCAAGACAGAAGTGGATTCTAATTCTTAAATTCTGTAACTAACTTACATTCTGTAGCAAAATTGTTTCATGAGGATTTTCACACAACGGAAGTGTCTTTAGTAGGTCTAGGATATCAGAACCTAGATTTGTCATAGCCCGAAGATTTATTGTTCAGGAGCTCTTCTGCAAAGGAAATGGAGAATGTGACAAAAGATTCAAAAGAGGGGGAAATGCCCACCTCTCTGTCACAGTGCTCTGCATCTCTCTCCTCTCCAGTTGTCCGCACTCCAGCCCAAGACATCAGAGGAGCATGGGAGATCCAGCTGCTAATGTTCCATTCTAGCCCTAATGCAAAGCCTGACTTTCTTCAGAAATACAATAGTGATATCCAACAGGAATTTCCTTCCTAGGGTTGCCTCTTTATAGATATATCAGAACATGGTAAAGTAGTCTTATAAACAAGAGGACAAATTCTTCTCTATAGTCTTCTACAAAGATTGAGGGGTTGAAGAGATAGCTCAGCACTCTAATTGCCTACCTGGCAAGCACAAGGTTCTGGGCTCAACCGCTGCTGAGCTGACCTCTGAAACTAGGTGTAATGGCACACACCTGTAATCTCAGGACTGAGGAGGCTGAGACAGAAGGGTCACTATGAATCCAAGCTATGTAGCAAGACCCTGTACCAAACAAACAAACAAACAAATATTTTTTTTAAGTAAAAAGAGTGAAAATATTTTTAAGAGAGGTGATGTAAATAAACAATACCTAAGCAAGCCCCAGTGGCTTTCCTCCAGGCAGCTGCAGTCACCAAGTTTGAGTGAGCATTTCATTGGATGATGATGCTTTCTACTACATTCATTCCTGGCGGCAAAAACCAATCCTGTGCACTTGGGCACATCGGCATTCCCCAGTGAACTAGATTTTGCATGCATTATCCAACATGTGAAATGTTCCCAAACTTCCTCTCCTTATGGAAGGCTGCCAACACAGGGCCAGAGATTCGGCTTCTGTAGCTCCTGTCATCACTGGAATGTTAGGCTCAGCTGTTCGGCTGAGCTGGAAAGCACAAAGAATCTGAGCTGTCCATCTTGCTCTCCCCTGACAGATATTGGCAGAGAGAAAAACATAAACCTAACAATGTCCTAAAGACTCAGGTAATCTTTTCCCTTCACTTATAAAAACCTTAAAATGCGAAAAATCATGGGTGAGTCAGCCAGGACAGCAGAAAAGTCCCCTCTTCAACGTCTCATAACATAAACTCTCCAGGGGGAAACTGAATACTGCCCTTGTCAAGTTAAATAATTGCTTCAGACACATTAACTCCAGGCTTTTTCCTAATAGCAGTGGCTTTAGGAACAGGTGCCTTACACATGTGTAAGAGACCTACAGATGGGATCAAATTGAGAACGAAAAATACTCCAGAGAGTCTAGTTCACCATAAATTTCTTTTTAGTCAAAAAAAAAATATATATATATATTTATATATATATATATATATATATATATATATATATATATATATTTTTTTTTTTTTTTACAAGTGAGGGCCTTTTAAAGTGCTATCGTTTATTTATTTATTTTATGTTTTTTGTGTTTAAGACAGGGCCTACAGGATCTACAATGTCTTGCTATATAGCTCAGACTCTTACGATCCACCTGTGGTCAACCTCCCAACAGCTGGGATTACAGGTGCGTGCTACCACACCCAGCCTCAATAACTGTCTCAACAGGCCCCAGGGGTGGGGTTGTCATGGAATGCCAGGGATAGAACGCTGGGCGCTGCACTCTGACTAAGCAGGTGCTTTAGTTTGCTAAGCTATCTGGCCAGCCCTTAAAATCTTTTACCTACTGTCTTAACATACATCCTGTATGTTTTTAGCAGGCAGTGGACAATAAGAGAGAAAACACAAACAATGAACAGACCGACAGTGTTTCCCATTTCTTACAAAGTCTCTTTTGGGGCTAAGCTTGGCTAAGCATGCAAGTGAAGCTACCTCATCTTTGTGCCCACCTCAGAAAATGTAAGACATCAAAAAACGATGACTGGAAAATATTTCAATGCATATCTGCTTTCTTCATGCACAAATGAATGTCACAACTTTATCAATTTTTTGGTGGTGATTATACAATTTGAATTTTGTGGCACAGTAAGAAGATTCTCTCTTCTTCCTCTACAGTGCCCTTTCTTATTGCCCTATGTCTATGGAGCAACTAAATAATGAGTTGAGTATGACCCAGCAATCTCTGCTTAAATGTACACCTTTAAGGTAATTATCAGGCCTATTGCTATTCGTGTCAATATTTCCAGAGCTCATTCTACCTAAGGAGTCCTCAAAACTGGAGGCATAATTCACATCACAGATTCCTAAACACCTATTTCATTGAATTCAATCTTCTTTTCAGAAAAAAAAAAACAAAAAAAAACAAAAAAAAACACAACACAATTTGTTCTGATATACTGTACTCTCAGGAACAAATAGGTGGGATGCTTTTGAGCTAGAAACCTGTGTTTCAACAATTCAGTACAAGAGGATGGTGGTTATTTTAAACATCATTTATTGTGTGTACCAAGTACAACGAAGTGCAGTCTTTCCTTACAGATGAAAAATGAAAAATCAAAGGACAGGAAGGTGACAGGAAGGAAAGGGAGTGAGGAAAGAAGAGGAAACAAAGGAAGTAAAGGAAAGGGACAAAGGAGGAAAGGGAGAGAAGGATTTTACATACATGTATGCATTTGCATGTGCGCATGTGGATACATTAGTAAAACATATACATAGATGTATGTATATACAGAGATGACTATATGTATATATATATATATATATAATGCAGCATGATATGATTATTATGTATAACATGGGTTTCATCCAGTAAAATATATATGTAAATGCTATATATGAAAAATACATACCCGCCTTCAATACAGTAGGAAAATTATAGTACATTTTATAAGCTCATAGATCTGAACACATATATACAACTCACCCCTGACTTCCCTCAGTTTAACTTACAGTTTTTTGACTTTACAAGAATGCTGGGTAAAAAATACCTTCAAATTTTGATCATTTCCAGACTAGCAAAATGTACCTGACACTCTCATAAGGCTGAGCTCCCAGTCAACCACAGCACCACAAAGGGAAATGCAGCCTGATACATTACTACGCCAGAACAGGTGGTAGCCATCTCAATCGCTTTTTTCTCATTGCTGAAACAAAATACCTGACACCCAAAGTTAAGTGGGGAAGGGTGTGTTGAGCTTTCAGTTTGCAAAGGGTTCAGGCCATCACCAACTGGCTCCAAGGCAGGTTGGCATGGCAGCGGGGCATTGCAGAAGAGAAAGTTCATGGGTAGCAGAAGACAGCAAAAGCAAACAAGGAAGGGGAAAGCACACCCCTTTCTGTCTTGTGTCCAGAATATCATGGTTAGGGTGGGGCCAAGCCTATCAGTTAGTAACCATTCATCCTTAATCCACACACCCTTAATCCTGCAGTGCACTCTAGATCCAGCCACTTTGGAAAAAAGCTCTGCCTATGGTTGGATGACACTTTGGGGGACACCTGGATATAAGGCAACAGGTGTTTTGAATGCTTCTTCAACTTATGATGGGTTTGTCAGGATGTAGCCTCACCATAACCTGAAGAGGATCTGTTTTGGGGGAATGGTGTAGAGGCTCTACTGACTGCATTATAAGATCATATTATATATGTGAGTAATATTTTAAAATAGTATAACTGAGACATATGTGCGTATTTATATATATATGTGAGACTCTATAGCATCATATATTATATATTATTACATATTAAGCTTTTGAATGACTGACATGCTTCATGAAACAGATGAATTCAAATATGCATACATCCATTCATTCCACAAATATTAACCAAAGAGTTTACTATTAATAAAGAACTGGATGTTATACTGTGAAGCTAGAAAGCCAAGGAGAACAAGGCTTTTCAGGATTAAATGAGTGTCATTTCTCAGTGGGAGAACGCATATATGCAACTAACTAACTACAAAGCAGTGTGGGTCAGGTGTTCTAATGTCCATACAACCAGATCCTAAAGAGATCTGGAGATTAAGTGCTCCGTAAGCCAACAGAGGGCTATGAGCCACCACCTGAGATAAGCACCACACTCCGGAATAGCAGGTGGATTCCCATACCTGAGGAGAGCAGAGAAGGCATTGTCTGTGATGGAGATGCCATCCCAAGTGGATGCTGGAGGGTGGGACAATGACTGGGATGGTCATAGATCATAATGTGAAAAAGACAGTACTTTAGTAAAATATTTTTAAAAAAACAATTTAATTTCTGTAGTCAAAAGCAGGATGAAAAAGAACATTTCAGACAAAAGAAAATGGGGATGGCAAGATGGCTCAGCGGTCTAAGGCACTTGCTTAGGCAAACTTAGGCAACCGCAGGGACTGGGGTTGGATTGCCCACACCACATGCTATACCAGGCCCACTCCCAGGGCAGACTGAGCAGGCCATAATATATGCATATATATAATATGCAAAATATTATATATACAATATGCATAATATTATATAATATATAATACATGAAAGACAATGGTGTTAGTAAAGATAGAGATAGGCCATGATATATATATATATATATATATATTTCTTTTTTTAAATTTTATTTTTTTCTTGTTTCAGAACCTTTGTTTGTTTATTCACTCATTTTTATGGCTCGCTCAGCCCTCCCAGAGGACAGGGCTGGTGCAGCATGTGGTGCCGGGGATCGAACCGCAGTCCCTGCAGCCGCCCAAGCTTTCCCAAGCAGGTGCTTTAGACCACTGAGCCATCCCACCGGGCCTCAGGCCATGATATATTGATGTAAGAAATAGATTAAGAAATATTTGCTTACTTCTCAGCACATATTAGGAACACAATAAATATTTGTAGTATGGATAATTTATCATAAGGAGTTTGGAGGGGATGATTTTAAGGTTGTATTTGATTCTGTATTAAGTAGTCAGACACTTCTGGTAGCCAATAGGGAGGCATAAAAGGGTTTGCAAAGAAGGATAGGATCAACACTCAATCTGGAAGATGAGGATGAATAGCATAGAACTCTAAGTATCATGGACTAAACTCAACAGGCACTTGAATAAAAATAGGACCTTACTGGACAGAATAATAGAGGAATCATCAGAAAAACAGAGATATCGATGTCTGCTATAGAGTTTTGCCCGATTTATCCACCCATGGATAGTAAGACTTTGCAAGACACTGAACTTCTGTTGTGAGACTCCATTCCTGTGGTCATGGCTTGAGCCTTCATGCCTTGCTTTCTCTGAGATCATTCTAACATTTCAGTCTTCTGCTCCATTGTCTCAGTTTCCTGCCTTGAGTTCAGTTTCCGTAAACTACTTAGACTTAAAGGAAGCTCTACTTCTCCACTTTGACATTCAGAACTCATTGTTGTCCTCTTTCAGTCCTGATTGTTTCAAATATATGTAACCCTCACCTCAGCCTCAGGCCCTGGACTGAAACCACCAAAGTAACCCACTTGCTCAGAAGTTATTCTATGCCTTGAGTCCCTTGGGGATGACTCACTAAAGAAGCATTCAGATGAAAGGTTTTAGTATAGATCAGATAGGAGGCAGGAATAAAAGTCATGAAAGAATTGCCTTTGAAGACAGATCATTCACTTCTAGAGCTTCACAGAGCATTGTCCATGTGCCAGTCAATCCTCTTCATGTTCAACGCAAATCAGACAGCAAAAGAGCTAACATTCCAATTCTCATACAACTTAGCTGCTGGGTGGAGAGACACCCAACAATTCTGGTAAATGAATATGTCATACCATCTTTTGAAGGATAAAATGCTCTAGGAAAGCAGAGCACAGAGGATCAGCAATTGAGGAAGAAGTGAGTAACCCCTTGGTCTATTAAATAGAGTAGTCAAACGGTGTGGGAAGGACTCCACAGAGGTGCAGAGAATTCCTCAAGTGCATCCTGCAGGAGAGCATCCCCAGCAGGCAGAGTAATTAATAGCATCTCCAGTAAGTTCAATGGACTTGGCCAGAGTAGCAACTGGAGAGTAAGCAAAAAGTAGTCTGATAAAAAATGAAGCCACAGCAATTAGAAGCAAAACTATACAGGATCTCACAGGCCAGATTAAAATCTTTGGCTTTCTTTTTTGAG